>PGTU02015016.1:0-13448 GCA_002896215.2 Cicer echinospermum | reverse complement strand
GTTCCGAAATAGTTTTGCAATCCATCACACTTACATCCATACATAACACTTAGCAATTTCAACACAATTACCACGACCACTCAAATTCAAAACACTCAATCATAAACTTGAATCAAACACGGCTCGTGTGCCAAGCACCCTAATGCGATTCGTATATGCCAAAATGCATGGACTCGGAATCCCAAACCAAAAACCTCCTCGAAGGGCCGTAAATCATAATTGTACCGCCTATCGCATGCCAAAGTACCAATTGCCGAGGTGCCACCTATCACGGGTCAGCAAAATTTACTAAAAAGCGTAAATCATAAACGTACAACCTATCACAGGTCAGTACTGTTTACTGAGGTGCCACCTATCACGGGTCAGCACGATTTACTAAAAGAAAAAGCGTAAATCGTAAACGTACCGCCTATCACAGGCCAAAGTACTATTTACCGAGGTGCCACCTATCACGGGTCAGCACAATTTACCAAAAACGTAAATCGTAAACGTACCACCTATCACGGGTCAGTACTGTTTACCGAGGTGCCACCTATCACGGGTCAGCATGATTTACCAAAATGAAATGCATGAGCATACACTGACTCCATCCACAACAATCGTTAAGCAAATGCAGATATTAAAAGATTCCCCATTTTTAATACTCATTTAACTTAAATGATTTTCACAACAAACATTAAGTAAACAAGACATTAAGAGATTCCCCATTCTTAATACTCGTTTAAATTAAACGATTTTCACAAACACACATTAAGTAAACAAGACATTAAGAGATTCCCCATTCTTAATACTCATTTAACTTAAACGATTTTCACAAACACACATTAAGTAAACAAGATATTAAGAGATTCCCCATTCTTAATACTCGTTTAACCCTAATGGTTTTCAAATTCCACACAAAAAACCTCAAACATATTATCAAAACCAAATCACAATTCACTCCAATTCACGTCTCGAATTTCATAAGCATCAATTATGAACATGTCAAACATGATTAACACAAATCATCACAACATACCACTCAAACACATCAAATTTCATTTACTCAAAATCATACACAAATGAGGTAAAGTCATTTTCCACGAAACATTCATCAATAACACCAAAACCTAACTCTAAGATTTTAGCCATAGATTCATTTTTCCCCAAGTCAACACTTTAACCCTAACAAAATTCTTTTCCACACAATCACAGATAAGTCCCTAAATGCAAACTAGAAGTTTGGAAGGAGTCCTTACCTTCACGTTAGCTTTAACGTGCGATTACGGTACCGCGAGTAAATCCGGTAAAATCTCCGCTCGCAAAATCGCTTCCAAAGTTGGGTCCCTAGCACCGTAGCGTGGTAGTGAGCAACTTTCCCTAATACCGTTTTTCTTCGTTTTCAAAACAACGAGGAAGTATGAAGCTGAGAAATCCTTGATTTCTTACCCACTAATCCTTGGGTTTCTATTCTTGAAGTCAAAGAAAGAAAAAGGAAGCAAAACCAACGAGTGAAGAAAAAAAAGAGAAGGAGGGTTCGCGAGGCAGTGAGAGGAAGGAGATGGAAAGGTTTTCCCTTTGCTTTTCCTTCCTTCTATTTTCTTTTCTTTCTTATTTCCTTTTCTCCTATTTTCCCTCCAACCATTATATTTTATATTATTAATAATATATATAATATATATATATAATATATTATATATATATATATCTTACAATATATACATATATATTACTTATATATTATATATTATAATTAAAACAAAACCAACAATTATCTAACAACTCTTACCCCCATCATTTCATTCCCCTCTTAGTCTAATTTAATAAAAATATCTACTCTCGTCGCAACTCAATTGTCCGGTACAATTTTCAGCAACCCGAGATATTTTTAACAAAATTGCCCGGTATTAAATCCTTCGTAACGGAAGTAAATTATTTTCCGACAAATAATTTTAATCCAATTTCCAAAAATATATTTTTGGCATTTAACTCACTCAATACCAAAAACTGGGCTAACAGCCTAAGAAATTCCACACAAAATACCCTAAAATTGCATAATTTAGGATTTAAAAACTATGGGTCTTACAACCAAGAACCAAGCATGCAGCAGGGGGTCCCTGAAGAAAACGAACACGGAATCCCAACATCACGAATTTATCTCGGCTTCTACACACACCAGAAGAAATTGATCGTTTTCGCACATTCTACTCCGACAAGCGCCTTATCATTCCAAAATATGGTACTTTAACCTCTTTCTCTGCCTTTAAGTTTCCTGAGTTTCTCAAAGCACAACATGTTGAAGAGTTTATTGGTTACAAAGGTCCTGTTTATCATGACTTAGTTAGGGTTTTTTTATTGAAATCTCATCCAAGATGGAAAAATGTTGGTATCTCGAGTTAAGGGTAAAATCATTCGGTTCAATACCAAAACCATAGGCGAAATTCTGAACATTCCTTTTAAATGTCAAAAGTTTTGTCCCAACAACTTGTGTGAATGGGCTGATATCTCTAAGTATGATGCATATGTTGCCCTATTTCGGTTTGACAGACGCACAATGGAACAAAAGCGGACTTAGGCTAGTTCCAAATATGCCCAGCAACTGTATGGAGTGGGAAATCTTACCGTTGATAATTGCCTTTTGCACTATTTCCTTAGCTACATTCTAGTTCCAAAGGCTGGAAATTACTCCCACATTTCGGAGTTTGAATTACAAATTATGAATTTCATGTATGAAGGTTGTCAACTAAATTGGGCATACTTTGTGAAATCTGTTATGTTTGGATCCCGAGAGGCAATTGGATTACCATATGCGAAGGAAGTTTCCCGGATTTTGGAACACTTTGGGGTGGACTTCTCTGATGAAGTCATGTATACACCCACAAAAGAAAATATGTTGGATCTGGGCGTCCTGCCTAGCATGCAGATAGTATGGAATGAGCAACTTGACTCTTTTGTACATAAAGGTGATTATGATCACCATCTGATGCTGCTAAAGAAGACACTGTTGGACCCTAAATGCTGCTAGCCAGGCTGATGAGATGTCGAGGAATACAACTCTGATGAATGATTATATCTCAATCAAATGCTCATGGGCTCGCCTTGATTCTTTCCAAAAACCTTCTTTCAAACTCAACTCGAAATCTGACAGCTTATGTCAACACCTGCTTCCAGAACATTGAAACACTATTGCTCGCAACCATGATGAGTTATCTTATCTCAAGACATAGTAGTTTATCTAACAACTTGATCATTTTCACATTCCAACGGATTTGATCGACACTAGGATCTATTATGCCTTGTAGTTGTTTTCATGTCTTAGATTTGTAGTTTGTCCTTATGGTATGCTTTATGTACTAAGTTTAAACTTTTTTTCATTAAACACATGTTGACTATTTTTGATGTACTTAATTGAACTTGCCTTCATCCTTCGTTATGTCAATTTTTATTATGTGTACTACTTTTACTTTACTTATGTGTATATTCTTGCATATGTGTGTCTCTATATTTTTCCTTCTTTTGATCATGTCAAAAGGGGGAAGAAATTTGGTATTGTTGTTGCCTTAAACATCTTGTAGGTCCTCAATAATTTGTTATTAAATCACATACAACGGGGGAGTACGATACATTACGGGGGATCAATGATACAATTTCCACAAATCTCTCCACAACAACATTTTGGTGCATAATCAAAAGAAGGAGATGTAAACTACAAGTTTTTGATGTGACAAAGATAAACCATTATGGTCAAAGCAACAACCTCAAAAAGAAGCTCAAAATATCTTCATTAATAAAGCTTCAAATCAAATATTAAATGTTAAAATGTAAAGGTATATGATGCAAACAAATACTTCAATTACATGAGAAGCAACGTCCATATTTACATATCATATAAAGTATTTTGAAAAGTCAAATAGCATTAACAAAGTCTTAATAAATATTTTTGGACAAAATACATAAGTGTATTCGAATACAGCAAGTCAGAAGCAAAAGTCTCAAAGTTGTATTCGACTACGACTATGTGTAGTCGAATACACATCAAGTTAGTGGCCAAAATCCTTATATTTGTATTCGACTACAACCTTCTGTAGTCGAATACAAAGTAAGTCAGTTGCAAATTTTCACTAATCTGTATTCGACTACACACATGTGTATTCAAATACGAGGTGTAATTTTTGAATATTTTTGAACATTACAAAGAGGTGTATTCGAATACACACATCCTGTATTCGAATACAACTGGAAGCAATACAATTTTTCAGATCTGGAATGGCTCCAAATCATTGTATTCTTTCATCAAACCTCTTGGATCAATGGCCACGAATCTGAAGAGATGTTTATGGAGTATAAATACCCCATAAATTCAGATCAAACAACACAATCCTTGAATCAATACCCTAAACAATTTTGAACAAAATTCTGATTTTTTACAAAGTACTTGCATTTCATTTTCATATCATTCAGAAAGGTTCTCAAGTACTTGAAGTGTTATTGGATTGTTAATCAATATACCTCTCCTTATTCTTATTCAAATCATATTGTATCACTTGTAAAAGAAAGTAATACTTTCTTAAAAATTAGCTTAATCTAAGATAGTGGTGTGCTACCTTAGAAGTGTTGTAGCAAGAATCTCAGGGTGGGAGTTGTACATTTTCTGACAATTAGTGGATCAATCTCTTGTGGTGTGCAAGAGGACTGGACGTACCCTTTGTTATAAGGGGAACCAGGATAAATCTATTGTGTTCATTTATTTACTGCACCTTACTATTAGTAGACATTATATTAACTCAGAAAATTCAACTATCATATCACTAAAAACAAGAAAATTTACTAACACCTAATTCACCCCCCCCCCCCTCCCTCTTAGGCGCACTTTTGTACTTACAAATATGCATTAGAATCCAACAACTTAGAATAATGCATAAACAAAAAAAAAATGATTATGAAAACTCAATATGTGAAGTCAAGAAATCAGCCAACATAAACATTTTCAATTTAATCATTTTCAGAATTTCTTTACACCTTTTAGTTAAGTAAGTTCAAAATGATTAGGTCACAGCAAAAAACACAAAGAATGAAGCATAATCAAATAATTAGTAAATAAATTCCTAACCTTCTTGTTTATATTAGCCGACAAGACAACAAACAATGACGCTTCACGTCGCAGTTGTAGTTAAACGCTTTAAGAGAACCAGTTGGCTCCATCTTTAGGAATCATCACTATTTCATCAATTATAGGGTACTTCAATATTCTCATCACAATTTTATATCATCAATAATCATACATAATCGTGATCATCATATAAACTGATCACAATTTTATAACATCACTATCATCAATAAAAATCATCATTATCATCACGTAAACATATATCATACCATGCATTCATCTTTTATTCTCACATCACAAAAATTCGTCTAATCAAACATATGCACATAATTTCATTTGACATCCAACATCACAATAATGGAAAATATCAACTACCACACAATTTATCAAAAATTAAATCATCAATACCTTAATAAAGCAATTATATTTCACATTTTAAATCAATCATACCTTATAAGCAAAATTCCTCACATTTCGCATTAATCAATTTATCTCTCAAAGGGCTATTGTCTTAACATAGTGAGCCTCGAATTAATCGTTGGGAAATACGGTTTTCGCAGTTCACCTCACAATTGTATTATTTTAAACACATGAATTCAAACGCTTGCTCACACTTTACCTTATTCAGTGCTCTCTCAAACACTAAATCATATGGAAGTTTTCAACAGCAATACAGTCGACAACCATACATTGAGCAAATCCGAATAAACGGCGAGTTCCACAAATCTTAAATAAATGTTACATTATTATAATAATTTCTAGGAGCAAAAGGGGAGTCAAAAATGACGGAGAAAAACTAGAGAAAATGGAAGGGTGATGTCAACTGGCATCGAAATTGCAAATGAGTAGTGTTTCTTGAAGGTTTTGACGAGAGAATCCAAAAATATATGCAAGTTTTTTAAGAGGACAAATGTGGTGATCGGAATCGTTCAAAAAACAACTCGCCCAAAGAAAGAATCTGAACTATTTCTGGAAAAGCGGAGTAACGATTGATAAAATTGATGCCAAAAATGGATCCAGTGGCCGATTTTTTGTGGGATAGTTTCAAATGGCAAGGAATTGGTGAGGATGAATTTGAGACAAAAAAGGTTTCTTTGATTAATGCACGTGTTTTCTTGCTGAAGAAGAGGAAGTCTTCAAGTGCAAATGGAAGGGTGCAGTTAGCAGATGTACAGTTGCATGAGTAAAACAGGCTGTAAGGCCCAATAGATGGGATTCTAGTATGTGTCTGATGTAGGAATAGGATGTTATGAGCAATTTCGCAAATGAGGGTTTGATGTCAACTGCACCAAAAAATGCAAACGAGTATTGCTTCTTGAAGGTTTCGACGAGAGGATTCCAAAATATATGCAACTTTTTTGAGACGCATTGTGTGGTTCGAATCAGTCAAAAAAACTCGCCCAAAGAAAGAATACTGAACTGTTTCTGGAGAAAAAGGAGCAACGATTGATAAAATTGATGCAAAATTGGATTTAGTGGCCGATTTTTTATGGGTATAGTTTCAATTGGCAGGAATTGGTGAGGTGAATTTGAGCAAAAAATGGTTTCTTGTATGCACGTGTTTTATTGTAAAGAAGAGGAAGTTCCAAGTGCAAATGATGGTGCAGGTAGCAGATGGTACAATTGCATTAGTAAACAGGCTGTGTAGGCCAAGACATGGTATTCTAGTATATGTCTGATGCAGGAAGATGGATCTTATGAGCAATTTAGTAGGTGTTAGGAAAGAAAAGTCCCATTTAGTAATAATAATAGTCTAAATTAAATATACAGAAGTAGAAAATAAGGGGGTAAATAGTTGTTGGGTCCAAATTTATTTTCTACCATTTTATAAAGTCTTTAACAAACAATATTTTATTTTAAGCAACCCCACTAGAAACCGTTTCTCCAAAATATTCATAAAAAAAAGCTCCCCACTTTATCAAATATATTTTCCCCCTTCTGTCCTCAAACAAAAAGACTTGAAAGTATGACTTTTTTTTTCCTATTTTTTTTTTTTTGAATATCATGAATATAAATTGTTGTTCAGCGTCTATATACTGAACAAGATGCATGTATATATCTTTTTTAATTTGCTGAATTTGTATCCCAAAGAAGAACTTAAGTTCTCCTATTATAGTCATTTGAAATTCAAGATGCATCAATTTAGAAATTTTTTGGCAAAGAGTGCCATTAGTAGATCCAAAAATAATGTCATCAACATAAATTTGAATAATAAGAATGTTGTCTTCTATTAATTTTCTAAAAAGTGTATTATATAATTGTCCTCTTTCAAAGTTGTTTTTAAGCAAAAAGTTACTAAGTCTATCATACCATGCCCTAGGTGCTTATTTTAGATCATACAGAGATTTTATAAGTTTAAAAAAATTGATTTGGAAATTCAAAACTTTCAAACCTAGATTGTTTAACATAGACTTCTATCATCTTTATATAACCACTTAGAAAAAGCACTTTTTAAATCCATTTGAATAATGTAATGTTATTATTTTAAGCAAAAGAAAGTAGTAAGATAGCTTCTAAATTGGCTACTTGACAAAATGTCTCAGTGTAATCAATGTCCTATTGTTTGAACTGTAGTCTTGTGCGACAAGTCTTGCTTGTTTTTAACCACTTTCCTTTTGCATTTAGCTTGTTTTGAAAAACACTTGTTTCCAATAATGTCTAGATTGGTCTAGGGTACAAGATCCCAACATCATTCTTCTTAAATTGGATTTAACTCTCTTAAAATGCAATAATTCCATCCTCATTTGCCAGTTCTTCATCAATTAAGGTAGCGGCTCAATTGATGAGAGTAAGCCAACAAGTGGTATCATTTAGTAATAATCTGGTCCTGAAAGGATCACTTGCCTTCAAATTATTACATTTGTAGGTTTTGAGATGACTTGTACTTCCATCCATATATTCCTTTTGATTTGTCTGGATTATTTCTGACTTGATCAGATTCATCCTTTGAAGATTTATCATATTCTTCTTATTTGCTTGTATCCTCTAGTTTTTCAAGTTCTTTTGCTTATAGAACAAGCGCTGTAAATTATTTGTAATTTAATTTTTAAAAGCTTTTTAAACCGCTTATTGATAAAAAGCGCTGTAAAATTATTTGTAATTTAAATTTTGAAAGCCTTTTATAGCGCTTATGGACAAACGCGTTGTAAAGTTACAAGTTTATGTTCAGTTCAAGTTAAATATGCTAAATTACGATTTTAGTTCAGTTTCTGTAAAATACCTATATTTGGATTTTTCTTCTTCCAAATAATTAGTTAAATACATATATATCAATGCTAAATGCTAAATTACATGATCAGTTCAGATTGTAATCAGTTCAAGTTCAAGGAAAACGCCCAGTCGAACATAGCTTTTTCAAGTTCAAGTTCAGTATAAGCAGAAAATCAAATATAGTTCAAGCTAAATGCTAAAATGCTCAGCCCTGGCAGGTCAAACACTTAAATTACATGAACTTAGTATAAATTACATGATGAGTTCAGATTACATGGCTTATAAAAAACACTTAAACACCTTAAGATGCCCTTATTCTTTTCCTGGTGGGATTCACATTTTTTTATTCCTTAACGATACAAAACGATGGATTAATCCAAATTCCCTCATCATGATCATCTCTAAGATATAAACCATCATCAGTTGAATCAACTTCATGTGGTTGTGATGTCGCAAAGAAATGATCATTACAAACATCTTCATTGTTATTGTTATCATCACTTATTTTATTGGTCGATAAGACAATTGACCATTTATCATCAGTTTGATCAGTGACATAAAACACTTGTTGAGCTTGCGACGCTAAAATAAAAGGCTCATCTTTGTATCCCACCCTATTAGACCCTGGGTTTTTGTCTTTTGCACTTGAGATATGCATCGCTTCAGCTACAAGAGTGACTCCACTATTTTGAATAGTTGTTTGATCATCTTGTTCTTTGATTTAAAATGTGTAGTCGTGAATTACATAACCAGTGTAAGAAAAGACATGTAAACTCGGACATGAAAACCGGGGTCTATATCAAACTTTGAGTTAATGTGATTTTTTAGCCATGTTATAAAACTTTGATTGTGCTCTCGTGTTATCCAATTTTGATTCCTATTCATGTCCAAACTAGATAATTGATCCATGTGTATTGTAACATACGGTTGAACCTCATCATCATTGTGTAGAATATGCATGCTCCCATTATGTCCTTGATATAGTCATTACTCTCTTTCTAGTTATCCCTTCTCGTGTTATTCTTCCCGAATGACGAGACATGGGAAGCCCTATGTATTTAACATTGGATAGATATTCAATACAAAATACAACAGCTTCTTTGACAATGTATCGTTCAACAATACAACCTTCTGGCTGACTTCTGCTTTTTACGTACCCTTTTAATATTTTCGTATATCGTTGTATCAGAAACATCCATCTCATATAATTTGGCCACAAAGTTGTGTCTCTTAACCAGATGAACGTAAGGTGAACCTTATAGCAACTGAGGGTAGGAAAACATTTCAACTCACACAGTAACAATAATTTCCCTCTTGCAATATCGATAATTTTTTAGGATCGATCACTTTACTAAATTTCCCTGAGAAGAACCATAATTAGTTATGCTCATCAAACATTTTAAGGTAAATGAAACATATACCTAGGTAGCAATTCCCATTAGAACATGACAATATGGTTCTTTCAATCCTTCTTAATTTGAGGTCTTTCATTACAAACTTAAATTTTACATTTAAAGAGGGTCCATATGGGACTTTAACTTTGTGTAGAAATTTTACATATAACAATTTTTTCTTTCTAGTAGGTATGAGCGGCTAGAGTAGATATGTTTGCGTTTTCCTTTCTTTAAAACCAATTCATTTCTTATTTCCATATCGACCAAGTTCAATTTTGCATTGATGTCATCCTTATACTTTCATGGAACATTAACGTACCAATAACACTATCAAATACATTTTTTTCAATATGCATCACATCAAAAAAAATGTCTTATATACTATGACTTCTAATATGGCAATTCAAAGAAAATTGACTTTTTCTTCCACCCAGTTTTGACAAGCTCTCCTGCAAAAGGTTTGCAAAATTTATTGGTCAAACCTTGTACTTTTTCAAATACTTGATATCTAATTCGTGCTAAAGGAGCAGTACCTTCCTCTAATTTTCCATTGAATGCATTTCTCCACCCACTATACTGATGACTAAAAGGTAAAAAGTTATGATGTCTAAGAAATACGTTATTCTTACAATGTTTCAACCGCATCCAATATGTACTCTCTTCACATATAGAAAATGCACACTGACCTTTAATGCTATATCCTGATAAATTACCATATGCCAGAAAATCATTAATTGTGTCGAACAACATAGCCCTCAAATTGAAACATTCTTTCTTATACCAAACATAAACTTCCACACCTGTCTCCCACATATTTTTTAAATCTTCAATTAAAGGACTCAAGTATAGGTCGACATCATTCCCTAGTTGTTTGGGTCCAGAAATTAATAAAGAGAACATCATAAACTTACGCTTCATACATAACCATGGAGGTAGGTTAAAAATCAACAAAATCACAGGCCACATGTTCTGTGAGATGCTTTGATGACTATGTGGATTCATTCCATTAGTAGAAAGTGAGTCATAGATTTCTTGACTCTCTCCCGAAATTTGGAGATTCGAGATCAATTTTTGCCCATTGTGGAGAATGTGCAGGGTGTCGAAACTTTCCATCTCTAATTCTTTCATCTACATGCCATGTCAAGTATTTTGAATCTTCTTCATTGCGAAAGATGCGCCTAAATCTTGGTATTATAGGAAAATACCACACGACTTTTGCTGAGTAGACTCTTTCTTTTTATATCGAGAGAACTTGCATTTTGGACGCCTTCAAGAATTCATATTCGTTTCGAAATAAATGCAATGTTAGGGCATGCATGACATCCGTTTTTGTACTCATGGCATCGAGCACAAATTCGTTTAGCCTCTATGTTCGACTGAGAAGTTAATTATCATCTGGCAACATATTCTTGTATTAAGGAGTGTTAATAATTATGTTGAAGCTTTTACAAACCATCCATTAATCGATTTTAAGTTGTACGACTTTAATATCACCGACAGCTTGTCAGTTAGTTACAACCATTAGTATAATGGTTTCTTTCTAAACATCACGTGGAAGCAAAGTTCCAAACTATTTAAGGTACAATCCTGAGGGAGATCTTCTGCAACTGCTTTTGCAATTCTCGACTCGGTCTCGCTCATATGTAATTGTGTCGCAATCATTTGAAACATATGTCAAACCATTCTCAAAATTTGTGTTCCCTTTTTTTTTCTCACCATGTCTTTTCCAACATGTATATCTGCTCGTATCAATTCATGCCATACTAAATGTCATTCCTATTGATCTGCTCTAACGCGTTTTCCAAAACAACATTTTAAACAAGGAAAAATTATTCGATTTGGGTCTTTTGCATTCTTCACTGCAAACTCAACAAACTCCTTCACTCCATTTTCATACTCTTTTGACAATAGATTGATAGACATCTATTTCTGATCTATTTTATATGACCTATATGAATGCAGTGTTACACAAATGATAAGCTACTGATAACATTATACCAATCTATCATGTTTATAGTATAATATTGGAAAATGGAAACCAAGGTCCAAAGTTATACATACAAGTCTGATTTCAAAACAAAACAGATCGAACATATTTAAAAAAATGACATATTTTATATGATTTTTCATGTAACAATTTATTTGATTTATCAGGTAACTATTTACATGATTTATCAAGGTTATGCCATTTACTATCAGGTAACATTTTATATGATGTATCAAGAACCAATTGATCATTTTTAGTGATAACAATAAATTAATAAATACAGTATCTGAGACAATAATCACTCAGTAGTAATTGGCGCATAGTAGGAGCAGTAGAGGAGGGTTCAACGAGAATACGGTGCACAATTGAGGAGGGTTTGAAGGTAAACAATGTCAATTATAAGGAATGGAGGTTTGAATTATAATTGCCCCTTTTAAAATATTCCTGTTTAAAACTGAAAATTCAACTCAAGATTGATCTTGGTTAGTAAAAAACAGCAATATCAATGTTATCAATATAAACTCTGATTGTAATGTATAAAATAAATAGAGATAGAGAGATCACACAAGGATATATCCTGGTTCACCCAACCCGGGTTACGTCCAGTCCTCACAACCATGAGATTTTTCACTAAGTGTTCAAACCAAGATCGTTCTTGGTTTTCATGGATCAATCTTGATCTTTACACGGTTTCTACCTTTCTACCTAGAAAGGATTTTTCACAGGTTTACCTTACACTATTTCAGAAAGGATTTTGCAAGATACCTTTTAGAACCTAAAAGGATTTTTACACACTACTCAAGCTATGTTATCAAAAATAGCCTTGAGTTACAAATTGATGATTTTAAGAGTATTAGAATCTTAGTATTGCTCAACTCTTGTTTGAGAAATAGATTCTGTAAATAGAACTCAGTTGTGATTGATTCTAACACAACACAAAGATTAAAAACAACAAGCTTTAAGAATGATATTGAGATGCTTGAGTATGATTGAAATGATTGATCTTTCCTTGGTACTTTGAGTTGTGTTTTGTTCTTCATCTTGAAGCTGCATTTATAGACTTCAAGAAGGCTTGGGACAGCTCATATGGCCGTTGGAATAGGGCCAGTTGTCATGAGATAGTTGTTGGATAAATTCTGCCAAAAACAAGATTGATCAGCTGCATCCAAGATCGTTCTTGAGAACCATGATTAATCTTCAAATTTAGTTAAAATGAGCTGACTTGTACTTGTGATTCTTGTCAGCTGACTGGGATGACTTCTTGCGTGCAGGTCAGGATTGAAGTACAACTTAGGTGTACTTTACAGCCTGTAAACTTGTACTTGTAAATGCCTCATTTGATGAATGATCTTGTTTTATACTATTAATGGAGCATGTCTTTGATTCTTCAAATTCTGGAACAAATATGACTTAGATTGATCCTTGCTGATTCTATATGAGGATATGAGATGAATAATGTTTCCAGGATCCAATCTTTTACAAGGAAACTGATTATTCTTGTTTCTGCCATAAACGAAGATCGTTCTTCGTTTCTCATCAATAAGTCAAGATCGATCTTCGTTTTCCAGAACTGCTTCAAGATCAATCTTCATTTTCCAGAACTGCTTTCTTTGATTTTAATGAGATCTGATCTGTGATGTTTGATACCTATCTTGTTTTAACACGCTCAAATGCACATGTTAAATACCAAAACACTTAGAATCATAATTAGAATTCTTAATTAACTTTTTGTTTGTTTTCATCAAAACATTATTGAGATTTTGTCTCAACA
>PGTU02015010.1:0-11602 GCA_002896215.2 Cicer echinospermum | reverse complement strand
TTTTTTAAATTTTCCCCACATGCATGATGCATGTATTCTTTATTTAATTATTTTTGGTTACTTTGATACATCACATACATTTATTTTAATTAAAGACACCGTCCTTCAACAAAAACTTTTATTATATTTATTATTTGATTTGAAATATATTTAAAGCTTCTTTCAAAGTTCCTAGATAATTATATTGAATGGATAGTTATCAAGGTTAATCGCTAGTAAAAATAGAAAAAAATGGAGTAGATAAAAAATATATACTTCTCAATTTAATAATAAATTATGTAAATATTTTTTAAAAAATTTGTGTCAATTATTTCAATGTTAATTTTCCCGAAAGACCGATATATTTAATTATAACTTCTCACCGCTGACAACCTATTGTCTCCTGAATTAGCAAAATAAATTGTACTAGTGTCATAAGTCACATTCACACTATATGTTCATGTAGTTCATAGTCATACTAACCACCATAGCATTATATAAAATAACCAAATCCTACTACCACCATAGCACTCAGTGATGCGTTACGAAATCTTATCAACAACAACAAAAATAATACGTTAAGAATAAAAAACTTATTATTTTATTTAAATGTTTGTTATCTTTTATGTATCTCAAATTATTTATTATTTTATGATATAAATATAATTTTAAGGGAAGCGACAACAAGAACTTTTGATTCATTTGATCGGATTCTCTGTGGTTAGTTGTTGTAATTTGAAATTTATTTAGAGTTACTATACTACTAGTATAAAGTGTCTGTACCAATAAAAGATTTTCTACTTTAAAGAGAAGAAGATGAGAGCACTTACTTTTTAAAATAAAATAAAAACTATATAAAGTATTTTTAAAGGTATATAAGTTTTTCAAACAAAATATAAGATTCTTTCATTTTTTTTTCTTTATTTTTTAATATAAGATTTTTCACAAAATTCAATATACATCAATTATGTCTTTATAAAAATATCTCTTATTAATTTAGCATCAGAAAAAATTACTCTTTTTTTTTTATTCAGGCTCAGAGTCCAAAAACAATTAAACGTAAAGAAAAACTAAATTAAAAAAAATATAATTTAATAAAAACAATTCAATTGTACAACATAATGTTAATAAAATTATATAAAACATATTAAAACTAAAAAAAGGAAAAGAAAAATTATAATAAATATTAATATTATAATAACGTCCGTACTGTCTCTAGTATTGTATGAGTATTATTATAAAAACATATTCTCTAGTCTCTACTAGTCTGTCGTCTAATTTCATTCCGTACAAACTAAATACCTTAGAAATATATATGTTGATGGTTTTATACATATAATAAAAATTAAAAAATGAGTAAAGGAAAAGAGTATAAACGAACTCGGCTATTCACCAAGGTAAACTTTAACAATGTTTTTATGTTTGTTTCTTTTAGGTGCAAACAGTCACATTATTAGAATTGCATGGATTGCTATTACTTCATCCTTCATTGTAATAATTGTGAATCTAGTCTGTAAACAATAAGCAGCTGAATCCAGATTAAGAAAATAAGCCACAATCATATGCCAAATTATTCATCAATTCCCTTTCAAACAATAAAAAAAGTTACAAAATACTTTTTGATGTGCTGCAAATAATCCTAAGATATATTACTGTCCAAAAGTTCAATTATGTTAGCAGTGTGCCATAATTTAGTACTTGTAATGTAAATTCAGTTAATGTTCTTATACATTAATTTGATAGGCTCTTTGCATTGGTCGACAGTTCCCTCTTGTTTTCTGTTCTTTTTGCCTCACCAAACTGATACTTAATATTTTGTGTATTCTCTCTAGTTCATTAAGTCATCTATTATCAACTAAAATATGGACTAAACAGAAAGATCGCACGGATGATACAAGACCACCGTTGTTAGATGATTCTTTGGCTTTCTACTGATTAGCTTTTTGCACTATCTTTTGCAAGGTATATATATATGAACTCGATATTTTAAATTATTTTGATCTATTACCTAGCTTTTCTTATTGAAAGAAAATAGATTTGACGCTTGGTTTGATCAGTTATGGATTTTAAGATCTTGAAAATTACAGTTCATATTGTGAGAACGTTGATTCTTGCGAACTAGTTGCTCAAAGTTCTGTCCTTTTTAACTAACACTGGCTAGAATTTAGATCTTGTTTTCATTATGGATATTTGATTTGATTTGCTGAGTTCAAGTTCAACTAATGCTTGTTGTTTTGGAATTGTAGGACTTCTTTTCAATTGGTGCTAGATGGGTCAGTTGTTGATGGAGATCTTTTAAAATGGGTATGAGCTTTGACCTATGTCTTCATTTGCTAGTATACTATTATTGATAAGTAGCTTTTTTTCCCATCCCTTATATTCTCAAAAAGCTTTGAAGTACACCTCCGGATCGGTCAATCTAGAGAGCATTGGAAGTGGGAAAAGAAACTCTCTTATTGATATTCACCCTCCCTACTCTCCACAAGTTGGATTTAGTGTTGTCAAATAGCGTCGCTATAGTACAGCAGAATTTTAACAAACTACTATTATTTTGCTGCACTTGATTTAGTTCAAAGTGCTGTCAAATAGCAGCACCATAGCATTGTAGCGTCAACACTAGTTTGATCACCTAAATCCATGATCCATGGATACCAATGGATAAAAAACCCTTTGCGGATTAAGTTGGATATTTTTCTACTACTCTTAAGCTTCAGGTAAACATAAATAGTTTTTCTCTTCCTAACCTCTTATTAATGAAGTGAGGGTTGATAGAGGTTCAAGTACTGACTCCCATTTAGATACTTGGTATATGAATTCACTTCGATATCCCTAATTATATACAAGCAAAGTATTACTTGGAAAAACTACTCCAGATTAGATTGGTTGATCTTTATTTTCATTTGTTAAAAATTTCATATTCTAATAGATATTCATAGTTACTCGCACATTTGCTTCTAGCTGCAATGTATTTTTTGTAAAGAAAAATGCTGAATTGTACTAATGTTTTCTCTTGGCAGGACAAGGAAATTTATGGAGCTGTTAGAGAACAACCTAGGTGGGAGTTTCCAAAGAACAGTGCTGTTGATGGTTTGTATTTTGAGGAGAAATGATGAGGTCAGTGTGTACAACAAGTTTCTTTACTTGTTCTGTGTGAATTTTGTGTTAATCAATCACCTTATTGGTTGTTCATTTTGTAGTTTTCTCCTGTAGTTGAGATGTAGATGAGAAGCTTATGCAATTTAGAAATGTGGATCATATAATCTCTTGGACTATTAAAAGGGTGTTTCTGAGGAATCAAATCTTGAGCATCATGCCACTTTGCAACTTAGACACAAACCATTCACTCACATTGACAATACAACATATGTAAATCCATGTAGCAAAACGTAGAAAGTACTTCAAGAAGCTTTGCTATCCGAGTTTTGGAGCTTTCTCTGACTCTGGTGAACAATGAGATCCAACTGACCTAAACTTATTTAGCACCCAAAAATATGTAGAAATTTTTCTCCAGTTTACATTAAAAATCGAGAGTCATTTTACAATATCATCTTAAATACATATTTTCCAAATAAGAAAAGTTTTTTTTTTTATTGAGAGAAATAAATTATATGAATGCTTAAACATTTTTTTGATAAAATTAAATTTGAGAAAATTATTTAATATTTCAAGAACATAAAAATTATCATATTTATCTATAAATTACTTACCAATATTTAATTAATGATTATGAATGCTTAGCTTTACATTTTGCAGGCCTATTTCAATATACATCCATTATGGTCTTTATAAAAATATCTCTTATTATTTAGCATCAGAAAAATTACTCTTTTTTTTTTTATTCAGGTCAGAAGTCACAATTAAACGTAAAGAAAACTAAATTAAAAAAATAATTTAATAAAAACAATTCAATTGTACAACATATGTTAATAAAAATTATATAAAACATATAAACTAAAAAAAAAGGAAAGAAAATTTATAATAATATATTAATATTATAATAACGTCCGTACTAGTCCTCTAGTATTGTAATGAGTATTATTATAAAAACATATTTTCTAGTCTCTACTAGTCTGTCGTCTAATTTCTTCCGTACAACTAAATACCTTAGAAATATATATGTTGATGGTTTTATACATATAATAAAAATAAAAAATGAGTAAAGGAAAGAGTATAAAAAAGGCGACCAAGAATAAGAGAAAGATAAGGTTGAAAGCAATGATCCACAAGAAGCAACAAATAAAAAAAATAAAAAAAGGTTGGGGGTTGGAAGCATTAGAACAGCTCAGACATAATAGTTTCCACTTGCACATAATCTAACCATAAAACCATTGGTGTCATTAAGGTCAACCCCGTTTTGGTTTTGTCTTTCTCTTTCAAAAAAGTCAAAGACCAAGACTTTCTTTCTTAGATCCACATATCCATTCACACACACACACACAAAATATATATATCTCAGAAAATAAATTATTACTTTTAATTTTCAACATAACTTTATTTACTTTTCAATTGTAATTAATATTTACTCTCTCCTAAAACAATTGTCATATTTATAAAAATATTTATTTAAAATAATTATAATGTTTTATCAACAATATAAATTTAATTGTTTTATTCCAATTTATTTTTTAATTAATATAATTTACATTATTTATAATTATTAAATTATAAAAATAATTTAATAAAATTATTGTTTTATGTATTTACCATTTTTTTTAAATCTATACGAAGTAGTCAAATACCCTAAATATATGGTACAAAGAAAGTACTATGTAGGACACTCTCACAAATTATCAATAAAGAAATTTTGATAAAATTATTTTTTATTTTTTGAATAACACTATAGAAAATAAAATCTCTACAAATTTATAGTTAGTTCACAAAAACTAATCTTTGAAACTAGAAGCAATAGAGTGCATTGAATATTATGCGGTCGGGTTCAAGTGAAACCCTAATCTCACATTTTCCTCTCTCTCTTTCAGCCGCCGCCCCACCCACACTCTCATTTCCTCTCTCTCTTTCAGCCGCCGCCCCACCCACACTCTCAACCCTGCTGCCCCACTCACTCTCACAAAGCAGCCGCCCCACTCTCTCAAACTTTTGTCTCTGATACTCACATAAAGCCACATCTACAGCCTCACATCGTTGCCGCCGTCACTATCACCGTCTTCACCATCGTCGTCTCACCCTAGCCTTCACCATCGCCGCCATCTTGCCCATCTGCGTCTCGTCAAAGTTACTCTTTTGTATTTGGATTTGTGTCACCCGTGGGTTGATTCGGTTGTGGAATTTGAACCCGAACCCGTCCGGTCCACCCTTATCAACTTAACGATGGCTAAATCGGAAAAACTCAGAGAATTTGTTGATGTACTCTTCTCCCATTCGTTGATGAATAAACTCAAACTCTTCTTCTTCTTCATGTCTTCCATTGAACCCACCGCCGTTGGTTGAAGAACAGAAGATCGGCGGCGGAGGCAAATGTACAGTTAACTGTGATTCCGGTTGAGGAGCAGTTGGCTGATTTCAGGTGCCTCCGATTTGAAGCCTTGCAAGACTCTGCCTTTTTTCATTTTGCTGTTTCTAGGTTTTCTTGTAATTTTTAGTGTGTGAATGTAATTTTTAGTGTGTGAATGTAATTTTTAAGTGTATTAGGAGTTTAAAATGTTAAGTGTATTAGGAGTTTAAAATGTCTAATTTGTATCCTTGAAGAGCTTTGTTTAATGCAATAACTTCTATTATTTGTTCCTTGAGGACCTTTAAATATAGTGGTTAACTTCAAATGTGTTTGTGATATGCTGAAAAAGTGAAAGATTTAATAACTGATTTAGTTTTGAATATCAATCTAGAACTATTCTTCATTAACAGATCAAAAAGAAGGAAAAGTCAGTTTCTGTTAATAGAGCTACAAGCCTAGAAGTCGTCCCGTGACTCTTTCCTTGCCAAATGATGATAAAATTGTTACTAGAAACACATAGTTGTTGCTTTCTAGGTTGCAATTTTTGTTCTTTTACCATTACCAGAATTCTATCTTTCAATAATTTTGAAGTACAAATGCACTGTAATTCATAATCTGATATAGCAGCAAGTGGCCGACTAAAAACCGCCATAGCAGGATGATAGCAGATAGAGGAATGAACTCTATATCGAAGTTCATTTCTACCTATGAAATACAGACTCCGATGTGGACACTTGACACGAACACCTCAAAACTGCTAATGTAAAAAAAAAAGAACAAAAAGGCCATGTTCTTTGAAACTTTAGTTTAGTTGTAGAGGATGTGTAGAACAAAGTTGTTGCTGAACAGTGAAATGAGTTGCTGGGCTTGGCTGGAAGAAATCCTTGAGCAGCAAAGGGATTAACCAACTTGATGATGGCTAAAACAATTATCTGAAATTCATTGGTTAAAGTTAACCAATGCTCATCTGTTTGAAACCTGTTGGTGGTCTGAACATCTTTTTAAGAATGTAAATGTATTTAAAATAATAATAAATTTGTATACTGAAGAGCATTTTGGTCTCTTTGGCCATGCAGGTAATTGTTCGTAAGTGGGACCAACAAGAGGAAAGGCTAGTCAAAGTATCTGAGGAAGAGTATATACATGTGTAAGATGTGAAACCATCACGACTCGTGATTGATGTAATTTACATTCTGTTAGTCAAGTTAGTACTTGTAAGATAGTATTGGGAAAACTTGGGCTTTTAGTTTATTTCCCCTTCATATAATGTGAGGAAGTTTCTGCTTTTATTTTATTTAACACCAACTAAAAAAAGGCAAACTTTAAGGCAGGTTAACATTGCCCTGATCTGCCTCACCAGTTCAACCAATCACTTTTTCCGATCTCCGTTTATCTAAATTTTTCTTATTTTCATGCATGTAATTTTACCTTATTGATTTTGTTCCTTTTTATTATAGTGTTTGATATTGTTAAGCGAAATATGATAAGTATCATACTATGATGAGGATACACTGATATTTGTATAAATTGTATTACCCTACATGTTTTTACTTGGAACTTCTTTCTTTTTCCGTCCATTTATTTGCTTTAAGTTACTTCTTTTATAATAATTTCTCTATCACTCTCTGTCCTTTGGATTTTAAAGTTGCCATTTAGTTCATACTTGCATCATCATTAGAAAATTCATGATTCATCTAGAGCTTAATAAGAAACTTTGGTTTAAATGCTTATATTTTAAATCTGTGTTTGAATTTCATGCCCTTTAGTCTTCCATTTATGGTATATATTTATTTATTTTTCTCTGCTTTTCCTTTAGGGCGAAAGATATAGCCAGGCTGTTAAACATATGGAATTTGACCGACAACTTGGGCCTTACAATCTTAGGCCACATTTTGAAGATTGGAAGCGATTATCTAATTTCATTACAAGGAGCATCATCGAGCGGCTTGGTATGCTATTTGCTTGAGTGAGGTGTCCTTCGTATTAAAATTGTTTATTAATATTTTATTATTGTTAATTTATGAGCAGAGCCCATCGGAGGAGAAATCAGTGTTGAATGTGAAAATGATATGTTTAGAAACACTCCTAAACATCAATGGAGGAAGCACTAGACAAGCAGCTGAAGGTTGGTAGTTCTGCAAAATCTGGAGGCAAGTTTCTGAGAAAAGGATGTTATTATACCTCCATTCCACGTGTTGTAAATGCAAGGGGATGAGTGGACAGGAACTCACCTCTTTGAATCTTGACAAGGTAGGCATACATTGAGGTCCATTCATTCCGGATTAAAAAATAAGTGATTTTGACATATAGTAATTTAGAATTTATTTTTGAGATTTTAAGGAAAAAAAGTATCTATTTTGTGTCCGTTTAATCATAATGAAAATCACTTCTTTTTACGAAATCATTATTAAAAGTAATTTTTATGAAAATTTATTCAAAAAGTTTCTCATTATAAGCCTTTTTTAATTTTTTTTTCCTTCAGTTTCTTAATTTTTTTTTAAAACTGTAATAAGCAGATATCATCTCCTAAAAGGGATTTGTTTTTTTTAAAAAATGTGATTTTTTTTTATTAAAAAATGCTATAACAAACATGCCCTGAATATTTGGTTCCAAAGTCAGTAAGAGGATAAAAGTGTTGAAATCAGTAATCTTACTTATGGTTTTAGCCTGTTGAATTTTGCTGATTTGTGCAAATGTTTTATGTTGGCCTTCTCAGACACAATTGCTAGAGACTCTACTGGCAAAAGATTATGGAGGTTCTGAAGACTTGCTCCTTGGAGAACTTGCAGTTTGCGTTTGTTGCCTTTTTGGTATGGTGGAGAAAACACGGTTTCTTTATAAGTTGTTAGTGTACTCTTGTTAAATCCACTATGACATTTTGCAATATTGCAGATGGGTCAGTCGCTAGAAGCATTCCTCCAGTGGAAATCGTTGGTTAGCCTTCTGTTTGGCTGCACTGAAGCAGTAAGTATAATTTTCAGTCTTACCTTGTTTGCATAATGCATGCACAAACTATTAGACTTTTTCTTGACTTTAAATTTTTTCGGTTCTTTTCATATATTTGTTTGCTTTTTTCACCACACAAAGTAAAGATATTGATCTAACTGATGCTGAAAATGAGTCATTTAGATGATTTTAAAGTATTGTTTGTTTATCAATTTTCAGGGACATATTAGATTCACACAACTATTATGATTGCCATAATTATTCTAATGGACTCGCTTTTCAATTACTTAGAAGTGAACCATTATGTTAAGTTTATGATTTGTAAACATGCTTGTGTGGTAGGGATTAGCAATTGAGCATTTAGTGGTTCCATGACATTTGCTTACAGTTCAATGGCATGCAAGATATTTGATTTACATAGGTTCAAAATCGGCTTCAAGTTGTACTATTTCCATAGATATATATTTGTTTATATTTGCATGACTTTATGTAATCTTTTGCACGGCCTTTCAACACACGAACTCGCTATTCACCAAGGTAAACTTTAACATGTTTTTAATGTTGTTTCTTTTTAGCGTGCAAACGAGTCACATTATTAGAATTGCCATGGATGCTATTACTTCATCCTTCATGTAATAATTGTGAATCAGTCCTGTAAACAATAAGCAGCTGAATCCAGATTAAGAAAATAAGCCACAATCATAATGCCAAATTATTCATTTAATTTCCTTTCAAACAATCAAAAAAAGTTACAAAATACTTTTGGTGCTGCAAATATCCTAAGTATATTACTGTCCAAAAGTCGATATGTTAGCAGTGTGCCATAATTTAGTACTTGTAATGTAAATTCAGTTAATGTTCTATACATTAATTTGTAGGCTCTGCATGGTCGACAGTTCCCTCTTGTTTTCTGTTCTTTTTGCCTCACCAAACTGATACTTAATATTTTGTGTATTCTTCTAGTTCATTAAAGTCATCTATTATTCAACTAAAATATGGACTACAGAAAGTCGCACGGATGATACAAGACCACCGTTGTTAGATGATTCTTGGCTTTCTACTGATAGCTTTTTGCACTATCTTTGCAGGTTATATATATGAAACTCGATATTTAATTATTTTGATCTATTACCTAGCTTTCTTATTGAAAGGAAAATAGATTACGCCTGGTTTAATCAGTTATGGATTTTAAGATCTTGAAAATTACAGTCATATTGTGAGAACGTTGATTCTTGCGAACTAGTTGCTCAAGTTCTGTTCCTTTTTAACTAAACACTGGCTAGAATTTAGATCTTGTTTTCATTATGGATATGATTTATTTGCTGAGTTCAAGTTCAACTAATGCTTGTTGTTTTGGAATTGTAGGACTCTTTTATTGGTGCTAAGATGGTCAGATGTTGATGGAGCACTTTTAAAATGGGTATGAGCTTTGACCTATGTCTTCATGCTAGTATACTATTATTGATAAGTGGCTTTTTTCCCACCCCTTATTATTCTCAAAAAGCTTTGAATGTACACCTCCGGATCGGTTCAATCTAGAGAGCATTGGGGAAGTGGGGAAAAGAAACTCTCTTATTGATATTCACCCTCCTACTCTCCACAAGTGGATTTAGTGTTTCAAATAGCGTCGCTATAGTACAGCAAAATTTTAACAAACACTATTATTGTGCTGCACGTGATTTAGTTCCAAAGTGCTGTAAATGCAGACCATACATTGTAGCGTCAACACTAGTTTGATCATAATCCATGATCCATGGATACCAAGGGATAAAAAACACTTTGCGGATTAAGTTTGGATATTTTTACTCTTAGCTCAGGTAAAATAATAGTTTTCTATCTTCCTAACCTCTATTAATGAAGTGAGGGTTGATAGAGGTTCAAGTACTGACTCCCATTAGATAACCTGGTATATGATTCACTTCGACCTATCCCTAATTATATACAAGCAAAGTATTACTTGGAAAACTACTCCAGATTAGATTTGGGTTGATCTTTATTTTCATTTTGTTAAATTTTTCATATTCTAATAGATATTCATAGTTACTCGCACATTTGCTTCTAGCGCAATGTATTTTTTTAAAGAAAAAATGTCTGAATTGTACTAATGTTTTTCTCTTGGCAGACAAGGAAATTTATGGAGCTGTAAGAGAACAAACCTAGGGTGGAGTTTCCAAAGAACAGTGCTGTTGATGGTTGTATTTTGAGGAGAATGATGGGTCAAGTGTGACAACAAGTTTCTTTACTTTGTTCTGTGTGAATTTGTGTTAATCCAATCACCTTATTGGTTTGTTCATTTTGAGTTTGCTCCTGTAGTTGAGATGTTAGATGATGAAGCTTAATGCAATTTAGAAATGTGATCATATATCTCTTGGCTATTAAAAGGGTTGTTTTCTGAGGAACAAATCTTGAGCATCATGCCACTTTGCAACTTAGACACAAACATTCACTCACATTGTACAATACAACATAGTAAAATCCATGTTAGCAAACGTAGAAAGTACTTCAAGAAGCTCTTGCTATCCGAGTTTTGGAGCTTTCTCTGACTCTGTGAACAATGAGATCCAACTGCCTAAACTTATTTAGCACCCAAAAATATGTAGAATTTTCTCCATTTACATTAATCGAAGATCATTTTACAATATCACTAAATACGTATTTCGAATAGAAGTTTTTTTTTATTTGAGAAAATAATTATATGAATGCTTTAAAATATTTTTGATAAATTAAATTGAGAAAATTATTTAATATTTCAAGAATAAAAATTATCCATATTTATCTATATAAATTACTTACCAAATTTAATTAATGATTATGAATGCTTAGCTTTACATTTTGCCAGCCTATTTTAAACACTCCAAAATGGATTCTCCTAGTTTATACCCTAAGTACTCTATTACCGTATACAAACAAATAATATTCATGCCTATTCAATGTCCAAAAAAGACCAATTTGGTAGTGGATGCGGTGGCCCTGCCAATGATTTGCCAAAAAATGGCTTATTTTCCTTCTTTACCCAATGTCAAGTTTTTAACAATATAATATAGATAATTCACATTGAATTGATATTTAAAAATTGGATAACAATACTGACCAATATTGACTGGACTTTTATTTGATAGGCATTCATTTAACAAAAATTATATATATGAATTGAGTTTTGACACATATATTTATTTATTTTTATTTAGATTAAACGAACATTAATATGACAATGAATATAATCGT
>PGTU02015006.1:0-14586 GCA_002896215.2 Cicer echinospermum | reverse complement strand
AAGGCATTACCTCATTTATCTCTCTGTTTTATTTTAATTTCTTTTAAAAAAAAAAATACACCATCGCTTAGAAAAACGGGGTGTTACAGGTAACTAAAAGAGGTACACTCGATCCAATTTTTATGATATTTGCATTATAATAAGTTTGAATATTGTTTTGATTATATTGAGTAGCCTATACTTCTTGGTGCATGAGTATAATATTTCGAATATGGCTTTTTAAAAAAAAATTGAGTTTATAATGTGGCTTTTGAAAAAGATCATTATGAACATAATATATGTTAAAATTGTTTAGAATTTATTTTTCAAGTATTTCAACAAGAGAATATATCATTAGTTTTCATGACAATGATTTGTGTATTTTTTCTAAAAAACTCAAAATTGCTCTAAATAGAAAAAGGCATGCACATTGCGTTCTTAATGTTGGGTGGGTTCACTCTCCAAGTAGAACCCATTAATTTTATTAGTATTAGTATTATTATTAGTATTATTATTATTGAAGTAAAAAAAAAGTATTATTGGGCTAGGCCCACATGAAGGAAATAAAAGGGATTTAGACATCCTAAGAATTAGTAGAATGAAAAGAACGACTGTTAGAGAAGAAAAATAAAGGTTTGAGAAAACAGTTCCATAATGGTGTTGCAAAAAGAATGAATCGTATGATTAATGACAGAATCAGATGTATGCTCTCTCATGCAAAATTATCAAAATCCTTTTGAGGTGAAGCAATGAAAACTGCAGTGGATTTGATCAATCTTTCTCCTTCTATTCCACTTGATGGTGATGTTCCAAATAAAGTGTGGACATGGAAAGATGTCTCTTACCGTCATTTGAGAGTTTTTGGTTGCAGATGTTTTGTTCATGTTCCAAGAGATGAGAGGTCCAAGCTTGATAGTAAATCCAAATAGTGTATATTCGTCGGTTACGGTGATGAAGAATTTGGTTATAGATTGTGGATTCGGTTGACAAGAAAATTATCATAAGCCGAGATGTGATATTTCTTGAAGACCATACTATTGAAGATTTTGATAAAGCTGAAAAACAGAAACCAAATTCCAGAAGTTACATTGAAAATGTTGCGCCTAAGCCCCATACAGAAACCTTTGTTGATGGGGGAGATATACAGGTAGATAATGAGAATATAACTGATGATCATGTGCCTCACCATGATGAGCATGTTCCAGTTGAGCCACCAGCCGAGTTTGAGTTGAGAAGATCTACTAGAGAACGTAAACCTTCTCAACGATATCCTCCACATGAGTATGTAATGATCACTGATAGTGGAGAGCCAGAGTATTATCAAGAAGCTATTACAAATGTTGATAAAGAAAAGTGGTTAAAGGCCATGCAAGAAGAGATGAATTCCTTGCACGAGAATCACACATTTGATTTGGTAAAGTTGCCTAATGGTAGAAAAACACTCAAGAACAAATGGGTATACAAGATAAAGACAGAAGAGAATAGTTCTCAACCAAGATACAAAGCAAGATTGGTTGTGAAAGGTTTTAATCAGAGAAAATGTATTGACTTTGATGAAATTTTTTCTCCTGTGGTGAAGATGTCCTCTATCCGAGTTGTGCTTGGGTTAGCAGCTAGTTTGAACCTAGAAGTTGAACAACTTGATGTGAAAACTGCATTCCTTCATGGTGATTTGGAGGAAGAGGTCTATATGGAGCAATCAGAGGGTTTCGAAGTCAAAGGTAAAGAGCATCTTGTGTGCAAATTAAAGAAAAGTTTGTATGGGCTCAAGCAAACACCTCGACAATGGTACAAGAAATTTGATTCTTTCATGGAGAAACATGGGTATAGTAAAACTACTTCTGACCATTGTGTGTTTATCAAGAAATTATCTGATGGTGATTATATTATTCTCTTATTATATGTGGATGACATGTTGATTGTTGGTCATGACACTAAGAAGATTCAATCTTTAAAGAAAGATTTGAACAAGTCTTTTGCAATGAAAGACTTAGGTCCTGCAAAGCAAATTCTGGGTATGAGAATTATCGTGACAGGAAGAATAATAAATTGTGGTTGTCTGCACAATTATATTGAAAGGTGTTAGAGAGGTTTAAATGAGCAATTGCAAACCTGTTAGTCTCATTGCTACTCATTTTAAATGAATTCTGATAAATGTTTCCTACAAGTGAGAAAGAAAAGAAGAGATGAGAGAAGGTTCCTTATGATCTGCAGTTGATAGTTTGATGTATGTTTATGGTATGCACAAGGCCATATATTGCTCATGCAGTTGGAGTTGTTAGTCGATTTTCTCTCTAATCTGGTAAAGATTCATTGGCAATGCAGTGAAGGGATTATGAGATACCTCAGAGGCACTTCCAAAGTGTGTTTATGCTATGGAGTGGTGGAACCTGTGTTGGATGGCTACACATCTATGCAGTATGGCATGTGATCTTGATTCTAGAAAATCTACTTCTATTTATATGATTGACTTTGCAGGGGGAGCTGTGTCTTGGCAATCAAGACTACAAAAGTGTGTTGCTTTGTCCACTACGGAAGCTGAGTACATTGCCAGCAACTGAAGCTTCCAAAGAACTCTTGTGGATGAAGAAATTCCTACATGAGTTAGGCCTCAAGCAAGATAAGTTTGTTTATTCCTGTGACAGTCAGAGTGCGATCCATCTCAGCAAGAATTCGACTTTTCATGCAAAGTCGAGAGCATATTGAAGTGAAGGTCATCAATTGGATTACGAGATGCACTGGAAATAGAAGTCATTTTTAATTGAGAAGATGTCATACTGATGAGAATGGTTCAGATTATGATGACAGAAGACCTTGCCTGTGTCGAAGATGATATGCTGTGAAGAAAGCTGACATTGGTTGAGCAGTACCTTTTCACTTGAGTCGTTGAGGGGAGATTTGTTGGGGTGGACTCACTCTCAAGTGGAACCCACCAATTTTACTAGTATATATTATTCTTATGAAATAAAAAGAAGAAAAAATAATGGGCTTGGCCCATTGAAGTAATAAAGGATTAGAAATCCCCAAGAATACACAAAAAGACAACGGAAGAAGAACAGTTGCCAGAGAAGAAAAATAAGGGTTTGGTTCCAGTGGTGGTAACAGGTGTGTAGAAAACTTGATTCGTTTGATCTACAAATTTGTTATTCCTACCACTGAGTTTGTTATTTTAATATATAATTTGAGTAGTTTTATCTTCTCTAAGTGTTACTTTGGCATACCCACTTTAGTGGAAGGTTGTTATAAACTTGTTATAGGGTTGTTATTGTTGATTGATATTCCCTATTGTTATTAGGAAGACTATTGGTGTACCCATTAATTATTATAATGGAAGTTTTACTGGACTAGGTCGCGTGATTTTTATTCTCTCAAGGGAAGTTTTCCACGTTAAAAATTGTGTTTGTCTCATATTTAATTTTCTGCCAATTATTTTTGCTCTGTGGAATTGTATTTTCGGTTTGGTCATTTATGTGCACAGGTGGAGGAAAAAATATTTCGCACTATTGAGATAGTTATCGCTAATTATCTCTGATTTTTTCCCAACAGTATGAAAATAGATTGTGCTGATTGAAATTTGAGGAGATTATCTTAATTTAAGATAGGACTATGTTGTTGCAATTTTTTTTTAATAACTCAATTTGAAAAAAAAAAAAAATTATCAATATATTTTAATTTTTTATATAGTTAAAAGTCATCATTTATAAATGAGATTTTTTAAAAAAAAGTCAAAGTTTGCAATAACGACTTCTTAAAAGTACGTCGAAGTCACCTTTTAGATTAACGATTTTTAAAAATTAAAAAGAAAAAGGAAATCCTTAAAGAAGTCGTTATTGCAAACTCAAACTTCATTAACAAAGTTATTTTTACAAATAACGACTTCTAATTAAATTCATAAAAGCAGTAGTTTGGTTATATAGTTTAAAAGAAATATATTGATATTTATAAAAAAAAAAAATCGGGTTATAAAAATAAGAACCCAAGTTGGGATTTGTTGAAGGAGATTGAGTTAATAGTGAAAAAATAATATTGATTTTAAATCTAAATCTCAAATTGAAATTAAAATTTGAGAAATAACCTAAAATCTTAAATTTGTCAAAATTTGATTTTTCTGTTAATATAAATTTGTTATATGCTATTGATTGATCAATTTGTTGATTCGCATGCTTAGAATGGTTTTTCTCTCTTTATGAAATTTGAACCAAACACGCTCTCATAATCCTTCTTATACCAAGGACAACAAAATAATTAACTTGTGAAGAAATTTCTCAATTAGAGAAAAAGATTGACTTACTATTTGATTACTTTCCACCATTATAATATCAACGAAGATGAATCGATTAAATATGATTTATAGGGAAGAAGTTAGGTTGTAGAGAACATCAAAGACAATGAAATAGTGGGAAAAAGTATCTACGCTGAACATTCTCAGTTATTTTCTGAATTATTTATTTAAAACTTAACGTGATTTAGTTAATACACCCGAGAGAGATTGACAACATCACATAATCGCATACACTATATTCACTCACTCAACAAAGATAATAAAAAGTTAATGTCATACTTTTCGTTGAATCGTTACTAAATGACGATAACCGATTTAAATTGCGGGCCAAAATGATAGTTTATCCTAAAAATAAAATAGAGTATATTGATAGTTTTTTGTTTTTAAAAAAAAAAAAGCATGTGATAGTTATTATTTACGAAAGACTTGATTATAAACTGAGCTACATGGTGTTATTTATTACAAACTAAGTGGGCCAAGCCCAAGAAGACTTCCAAACACCATTGTCCAAATTGTGGCCAAGGCCTAAACTACCAACACATTCTTTCTTAAAAAAAACGAATGAAATGACGCAAATTGCGGTGAAGAAGAATGAGTAACTGTTAACAACGTTGTCACAAAAGAGAATAACTTTTAAATGAAAAAATTTAGTTTTCAATTTTAAAATATAAAATGCACCAATGTCTATAATTTAATTTCTAATTTCTAGGGTTTTAACCTCCTATTGTATTATTCCTTATATTATATAGTTTTATTAATAAGAAGTTGTTTATTTTCAAGAAAAAGTTCGAATATGAGAAAAATATATATACATTATTACTGTAAATTAATTTTATACGGTATAAAAATTTGAAAAAATAAAAATCTATTTTTAGAATTGTTTATTAAATAGATATATATGATAAGAATGATGAGTTCCGTTAAACAAGAGTTTTACGCTTACCTCAAATAAAATTTGAGAATTTACTTTTGTCTAGGTAGCAATGTTCAAGTTTCTGAACTATTTTTATAAAGATGTGAAAGTGTATTGTATTTATTGTTTGTGTGCAAGGAAATTGAATCTGATTACTGCAAAATAATATAGGAGGATATATCATGCTAGGGATTTAATTTTTCATATTCTAACTCTCTTGATTATTATACATAAACATTCTTCTCTCCGGACTCTTCCTTTCCATCTTTTCATCTCCCTTATTTGCTCAAACCTCCACCATGAAACTAATCTCTACTCCTCCTTACAAATCCATCTTTACCAACATACAAGATTTCAATGTACTCAAATTCGTAGAGTTTTTGCAATAAACACCACAACAAACCAAATTGAAGAAGAAAAAAAAAAAGAATAATAATTTCAGGTTATATTCCGCGGTGCGGATTCGTAATACTATTGAGACGGATCACAACTTGCCTAATTTTTTTAATCCCACAGTGTGGGTTGTGCAACTAAAACATATTTTGTTATAACAATATAAGGATAAGAAATTGATGTCTTTATCCGCTAGAATTGGAATCTATTTATCTTCATTGTTTTCTTACATAGAACTAACATTAAATGTCTCTTAATTGTGAAGGAATATAATGAGTCGACATCCAATTGCCAAAATTGAAAAACTCTACACCAACAAACTTATTCATAGCATTTTGGCATCAGGTACCCTAGGTATCCCATTCCTTGAGTTTCCGGAATATCGATTTTATAGTTATCTAATTTTAATTGTACTATATAGAACTTGTATAATGATAATGTCTTTTTACTAAAATTATGTTTCAGCTTAACGTGATTTCAAAACTAAGGATATTTAAGTTTTTTCTTTTTCTTTTCTTTTAAATACACATTCTATGGGAAGCATATTAGTTTTAAATTTTTGTATTTTAATTTGTTTCGATGATCGATGGGAATCCAACGGAAAATTACAATAGGTTATCTAAATTGGAAAGAGAAAATAATGACACATGAAGGAACACGCTTTGGAAGATGCAGGTGACTTGAAGAAGATAAAACATAAATGATTTTTTGAGAAATATTAAGTTAAGAAGACACACATGTGTCATATAATTGGTGTGTATTTTACAGCGTTTTTGTTAGAAAGCGCTCTAAAAAGCAGACCCATTACTCATATAATGGGTGTGTATTTTACAGCGTTTTTTTGAAAAAACGCTGTAAAATGTTCATAACAAGCACGCGTTATATTTACATGTTTTATAGCGCTTTTTTAAAAGCGCTGTTGTATCTTTTACAGCGCTCGATTCCACAGCATTTTTTTTGTTTTGAAAAAACGTTGTAAATAGATTAAAAAAAGCACCGTAAAATGCAGTTTTTCGCATAGTTTAAAATAAGACATTCAACTTATCAATTTATATTATCTAATTAATATTATATACATCACTTTTAATTTAATATTTGTTATTATGCACTTTTTTTTTCTTTCCGTTGACGAATACTTAGTAAGCATATTTCAGTAAAACTATTGCTTTCTCTTTGATTTATATATTTTTCTTAGCTTATATAGAAATATATATATTTTAGTAGGGGTGTTCATATTTAAATTTATTCAAAAATATCTGTAAATTAATAAACCAAATAGGGGTATTCCAACTCTACATCAAATAGCACAGTCCAAATTCAGCATCATATCAGAAAACGTCCATTCATTTTCTATGAAGGTTGTAGAACTCTCCCCCAATCATTTGCTCACAAATTAAAAAAAGTCAAACAATAAAATAATTCCAACAATACAATTAGTCCACAAATGTCACCCTTAAGCCCATTTAAATTTTATTTACTTAGTTGTAATTTTAATTCCTTTATTTTTATAATTTGCTGAAATTTGTTCTTTTATTTTAAAAGTTGATAATTTTAGTCTTTAATTTTTTAATTATAAAATAGTAATGTAACATATTTTAAATAACATGTCATATGATACAATAATGTAAAATAATTAACAACCCATTGAAATCAAAATAAAATATATTAAAATTTTAATTTTCAACTTCAAAAAATTTCATATTGTATTTATTTAATGAGATATAAATAATTAATGCATCTATTATATTATATATCAATAAATTCTATGTTTACGGCATTGAAATATGTCAAATCGTTATTTCTTTTTTATTTAAAAAAATTTTAAGTGAAAGACTAAAACCATGTCTTTTAAAAATAGAGATCTTATCTAATAGTTTAATTTAATCTAATTTATTTTATTCGTTGTTTAATGTATTTTAAATATATTTGATATTATTTTATTCATAATGTTTTTTTTTTTTATCAAATATACCGATTTTATCATACTTTTTCTAAATTATAATTTAAATAAAATAATTAATTTTAAATTAAACCGTCTAAAATTAAATTGAATTTTTTAAAATTTGTAATCCAAACTAAATCGAACTAAATATAATTTTCTTTCGAGCAGTTGAATTTGTCTTAAAATTGATCTAAACTATACGAAAACACCCTAGACATTAAAACATGTTATACTATTATTATGAATAACTAACGCCTTAATTAATTTGGTTTTTGCATAAAGACGTGAATGCAAAGTAGCAACAAAAAAGACAAACCATTCGAAAGGTAGTGTAAAATGTAAATCAATTTTGCATAGTTACTTAATATTAACAATTCCATATGTGATTATTTAAATCAACTGTAGTTATTTGATATACATAATTTTAGATTTAATTATAGTTTTGGTTTATTTATTATTATCAATTTATAAAATTAGTTTTTTTATTTTAAAAATCAACAATTTTAATTCTTTTTTTATATTTTTAAATTGAAAAACGACGATTTGACATATTTTTAACGACGTCACATATAATTATATATATAAAATCATTAGATGATAATTATTTACATGATTTATTAGTTAAATTAAATATAAAAAAATTAAAATTAAATTTAAATTTTTACGACGTTTTATTCCAATTGTATATGTTATTAATTCATTTTATTATAATTATATCACATTCAATGTATTTAAAACACCTCTATGCATTAATTTTTAGTTAAAATTAAAAAAAATATAATTAAAAACTATCCACTTTTAAATAAAAGATGAATTTAATAAATTAATAAAATTAGAGAGTAAAATTTTAACTTAAACCATAATTTTACTATCACATTTCATTTATTCTGAAATGCTTAAAAATTATTGAAATGTTTTGTTAAAGACGGAGGGAGTATTGTTAAGAATAACTTACAAGGATCGACGTTCTCTAATTACCGGTGTGGTCGTGCACATGCGATTTTCCCTATAATTTGTTTTATAAAATTATAGCCCTTCTCCGGGAAGCAACTTCTCCACCGCGTTCAGTTCAACATCAACCCTCTTCTCCCTTCTCTGCTTCTTCCTTTCAGGTATAGTTAGTTACCTTCCTTCTTCTTTGCTTCTTATACCCTTCAATTGTTCCAATTCTCATTATTTGCGGGATTTCCAATCACAATTTCATGCTACTTCTCTAAAACCCTAATTATTAATCTAAAATTGCAGTAGAGTAGTAAAAGTTAAAAATGTAAGCACTAATTAATAGCATTAACTAATAGTTTTTTCTTCAAACTAGATCAATTAATATTCTTACTTACCATGCGTATAGTGAGTGTATTTGGATTTTGGACTTGATGTTCCAAAATTGTGGTGAAGAAGAATGAGTAACTTGTTAACAACTTTGTCGCAAAAGAGTGAGGTTGATTCCATCATCAGAGACACCAATTGACAAGGTTTGTCCTCCGCTTGGCCGTGTCTCTGATCCTGTTTGTCTCCAGCTTGATCAAATTGTATGTTTCTTTTTCTATCTTTGTTTCATTCATTTCAATTTTTTCTTGTTTCTTTTTTAACTGCCTTTTGTATAGAATTTTATTTTATTACCGATTTAAACCCTTTTGTTTTCAATTGTGTTGTTGATACAGGCTTTCTAAAGCAGCAGAGAGGTGTCCAAATTCGCACCAGTGGCACTGGTTGATTGACTCTCCAGACACTTCAAGTCTATGTCAAATATTTTGGACATCACTTTGATCCATCTACTGTCTTTTTCTTCAATGCTCATCACATGAATGGATTCTGGGTATGATAGTTTCATTCCTTCTTGATTTTGTTTCCTTTATTGCTTACTGTCTGGTTTTTCCCTTTTAATGTGTGATGTTATTCTGTTAGAGGTCTAACATACCAAAAATAATCTGTAAATTTATATTTCTGAATGATAACATCATATACACGGGTCAGTGTCATAGTAGATGGTTATTCATTTAATATTTGTACTATAGCACTTGTATTGTATGCTCTTTTAATTGAAAGCACAACATTGATCATTTTGTGCCTATAAACTTTGTTTCCTGTGTGTGTTGGTTGAGAAAGGCCTTCCTTTAGTACTTTTCCTGCTGTGCAAATACAGCTCTACAGAACAAATTAATATGTCATTCAAATAATCTTAGGAAGAATATATCTATGCTGGGGAGTTTGAGTTCTGATCATATTCTTAAACTCTCTTGTTATGAGCAACACCCTGATACAAAGAATAAAGATTGGAAAAACGCAAAAGGAAGAACACATGATATTTGAATTACATAGTTCAGTGCAATTCGTGCCTATGTCTCCGATTGCAGTTTTTTTTTAATCAAAGCTTTAGTTTACAGTGTACAACTTGTATTTGAATACTACCGTTCAAAGCAATCTGTCCACTTATCACTAACTATAAGCCATACCCAACATCTCTCGACTAAAACTATTTAATTCTGTATTCTATTTTTGATTCCTATTATATGTGTATGTGTGTTGTACTACTATATTTTTTTAAGCCTTTTTATTGGCTGGGATTGATAAAAATGTATTGTATGGGTGGTTTAAGATTATATTTAATAAGTTTTATGAAGGTTAAAGTTTGAAGGTAATTATTATGAATATCATGGTTGTTTGATAGTCTGATAATTATACGTTATTATTTAATCTTTTGAGTGATATTAAAAGTTTTGAGGCACCAGAAGAATTCAAGATAGAATTGCTATGAGTAACACCAATATAGTGTTGCCTACCTTTTAGTATTAAGCCAAATGCAGTGTGCTCTAAAGCAAACAATTGTATACCCTTACAGTTTACAATGATAATGTAATCTCAACGAATCAATCGCTCAAATATTGGGGTGAGGTGGAGTCTTATTAAGTTTGTTTTTTTAAATTTGTACCCATGTAAAAGCTTAATAGTATTAAGTATTGGCTAAAAGAATTGTTCCAATCTATGTGCACTGAATCTACGAACTTTTCATATCTCTGTTAGACAATTAAATTATGTGTTTCTAAAAAGCTTACAGTCTTAGATGGTTGTAAATACAAACTACTACTTTTTTGTATTTTGTAATCTCTTTGTTCTGCAACGTTCTCTAGAGTACTGATGTCATCGTCTTAGTTTTGCAAAAGAATTTTTTCCTCGATTATGAGCTATGTTATCTTATGTCTTGATTGTATCGATGAGTATAAGGGTATGGTTTTTTGAAATTTTGTCTTTACTTTATGAAGGACTGCGGATCATACTAAATGGATTGGGGCTTTTCAGAAAAGCAAGGACTCCATTGATGTCTGGTAGAGGTACATATCCTTTTTTCTGGACTAATTATGTGATTCATGTAGTTCTTTCATCTTGTTGGGATGATTAATTAAACTGCTAAATGCTTATTGAATATCAAATTTATAGTAAAATTGTAATGTTTGCTTCCAAGTAGTTGTTGATGAATATTCATGAAAGTGTTTTAATTCGTTACAGACCAATATTTTAAGGAGCATGAAAGGAAAGCTCATTGTGATTGTCCTCTCCCTCCTGAAAGGATTACCAAAATACCAATTACTGTTACAAGGATGTCTTAAATATTAAATTCAAAACCCCTGCCCTTTTCCACTTTCTTCTTAGGGCAGGGCGGACATTTAACTGACAGATACTCAAATGACGGTAATTTTTTCTGTTTTTTCTCTCATCTTTTGCTTAGCTTATGTGACTCGTAATTTGTCAGTATAATATGGTGCACCGTGATTATAACGAAAGAACATATGTACCAAAGAAATCACTGGTGTAGGTTTTTTCATTAACATTTGAGACAACAAATATCTCTTTTAGAAGAGAATGCTCATTGCCTCATCTCTATCTCGAATATGGTTATCTCTCGAATATGATTATCTCGAATATGATTATCTTCGATACAAAAATAACACAGACTCGTACCCAGAAAATGGATGTATAAATTATCCATTGTCATATATAAAATAATCTCATAAAGTCACATATTAAAAAGTTTGACTTTAACTTTAATTACTTATAAAGTCACACGATAGTAACATGTTGTATGATGAAATTATACCTCAATTAATATCAATTATATTTATATAAAAAAAGATTACAACAAGGAGGATTCATTTTTTATTTTATATCATTTAATTATATGACATGTGTTAGATAATTAATTTCACAAAGAATTTCCTAAGTCATTCTACAATTATTACTCTAGTTACTTTTTATTAAAAAATATTATTAATAAATTTATTTAAATTGAACACATAAATTATATACATGGTATATTAACACATAAAACATTATTCTAGTATTCATAAATCTTAATATTTATATCTAAAATATTATTATATTATATTAATAGTTTATGAAATATAAATTAAATATACAAATTATTATAAAACACAAAAAATTAAGCCACTATTTGTATAAATTATATAAAGATGGTTTATACAATAATGACATTGTCACGTGTTAAAACCTAAACCACTCAACAATTAAGATTTAAGTTATTTTTGTTTTAAAAAAATATTAATTAAATTATCTTGAAATTAAATTCATTAAAAATAATATGATCGTGTTATAAATACAATATAATTTATTTTAATATGTTTAATTTTTAAATATGTCAAAATCTAATATATTTTAAAATTGGCCTATGTCAAAGTTAATGAATTTTTAATTTTTTAAAAAAACTTGATCTCTATTCCAGATAATCAATTTCAAAATCATGATATAAATATAACTTAATTTGTAATTTTATTTTAATCTATATTATATTTAACTTGATATTAATGTTTTATTAATTTTGACAAGAACATCTAATTGAACGATATTATTTTCTGAAGGTATATCTACTTTTTTTAGATTGATTCATCTATATATTATATATACATGTAAAAAATTACGAAAACTAACTTAAAAGACTTATATGTATCTATATATTCATATGGACTATATTGATCAAACTATATGTATCTATTCTACCTAATATATTTATTTTACTTTGCAATTACTTAAGTAGTATTTTATTTTTATCTAAATCACACTGAACTGAACTGCCTATAGTTGATTGAATGTAAAAAAATGGTAACTGGTCTAGAAAAATCTATTGATATTATCCTCTGATTAGGAAAGCTATATTTATATCTGTCTACCTATATTTATATCTAAATCTCTATAATATATTTGTAAATTCTTTTTATTGACCTTATTCACTTGTGACAATCTCTCCTTTAACTCTCTTTAATTAAGCTTAATTTTTTTACAGGCCCAATAAAGCTTACATGTCACATCCTTCTTACATGATATAAAAGTTTAATCTTATTGTGTGTCTATATATGTGTGTGAATAATATTGTTGAATTTATATAAATATAGTATAAAGATATGAAATATTTAAATGCACAGACTCCACCCCTATATTTTCACATACTCTTCAAAAAAAATTAATTTATCCCTCTTTAAATAGATTGATCGGGACGGTGTTTGTTTAGAATGATTTATATTTAGTTGTCTGACGGACATTTTTCTCATTTTACGTAGTATGAAATTTTGAACACTGCGTAATATCTTATTTATTATTAATTATAATATATATATATTAATAAAAAAATTAAAAATTAATTGATCCGATTGAATATTTTGAAAATTTGGTTGGATAAGTACATTAATTTAATGACATATTTGATTCTGATTATCTAATTCAAGATAGTAAGTTGACACTATTAATAAAAAGTATATTTGGAAAAAAATGCATCAAATAATTTAAATATTACTTATACTCATGGTTAATTTTTTTCTTTTTCAAATGATATTTATTAATTAAAAATTGAGGAAGTATCATTTTTCAATGAAAGAAAGCAATACTCTACTAAAAATAAAGCATCTTAATTATAAAAACTTAAAAGATAAAGTTGGAAAATTATGGTTAGTTAAAGTAAAACTTAAATTTCTGAAAAACTTGTTAAGATGACTTCTGAAGTGAAAATTGAAAATATATTCCTCCACAAATAGTAACTAGAACTACAAGTTCCCATGATGTTACATCTTAAAGAAATAAAGAAATATTGATGCCACGCATACAACCAACTAACCTTATTGTATAATAACCCAAAAGAGGATGGTGATAAGGAAGTTTTATTTAGGTAAGGGAATTTGATACCTCTCATTGTCAGTTTTTGTGTTTGTCAGGTAATAAGATGCTTCTGCCACGTCATATACAATTGGAATAAGGCTCATTAATTGAAAACCGTGGCAAAATAAAGAAAAGTTGCAATTTTAGTGTGTGTGTGTCACTAAAAAATTTGTGTTATGTATGCAATCACTCATCAATTTTAACTTTCTTGGTTGTAACTTATAACATATGTACTTAAAGCTACTGTACTGCATTTGTACTTTATGTAGCAGGACCACTACTTTTGTACAAAATGAATTCTAAAGTAAGAAAGAAAACTATTGTTTAATTTGTTTTATACTCATTTTAATGATTCTTGTAGCCTAAGCTATAGTTGGTAAATAATATAGAGTTAAATAAATTTTTATTTTGGATAGGGTATTAATGTTTTGTTTTTAGTTGTTATAAAAATAAAACATCTTTAATCTTTAAAAAAAATTCCATTTTTATTTTATTTTCAAGTTAACTAATTATTTTTTTAAAATGTTTGATATGAATATTTTAAGTGTTTGACATTTAAAAAATTTATTTTATAATCCTATAATTTGAGTCTATTTATAAATCATCAATCGAATTATTTATTTTATTAAAAAAATGACAATTTATTCATTGGGATAAACTAACACAAGATGATTTGTTGTAATAAGTGTCGGTTAGAAGTTTTTCATATTCTTTAAAAAATTCATAGTATATATGAGTTCAATTGTTGTTGATCTTGTTTAATATGAATAATCATCGAAAACTCCCATTCTTACCCAACACAATTACTGTATTAGTTCCTTCATTCAATGGTGTGATTGTTCATGATTTCCTTCAGCATTGAAAATTGGGAGGTTCTTTTCGCATATTTTTCTTGTAGGAGTAGTGTAATGCTATATT
>PGTU02015005.1:0-11349 GCA_002896215.2 Cicer echinospermum | reverse complement strand
ATATCCATAGAACTAAATACTTATTAAATTATGCTAAAGATGTACAAAATGTCTAATCTTAAACTAATAGCTAAATTTATGTACATAATTTTTTGTTTTATTTTCTCAGTTTTACTTCCATTTGTGTATTTGAGTGATTTAAATTTTTTGGTTGAAATTAAATTTGAAATGATATATTTTATGTTTGGATGCTCAAATAAAGTTAATGTCGATTTTTCAACTAATGCAAAAAAATACCTTTCATCATTTTAAATCTGATTGGGATTTGAAGGCTCAATTCTCCCTACTAAAATCACTCTGACATAGATAAAATCATTTTTCATTGTTTACAAGTTACAGTGTGAAATCAAACACACACAAAAAAAATCTTACTTATTTTTGTCTATTGAATTTTGTAAAGAAAAAAGGACTATCCATGGAGTATAAAAAAAATTTATGGATATATATAATCATTTTATTTTAAGCAAGATATATAACCATATTAGATTCTAACGTAATAATTGAATTTAAATAGTTACTAAATTTTAATTAAAGACGAATTGTTAGAGTTAATTCGATTTTTAATTGTAATATTTGTTATATGTATCTCTGATTTATATCTGTGTCTTATACTAGGAGATATAGTTCTTTTTTTGAAAACCATAATAATTAAAATTAAATAAAAAATATTACAATAAAAGTTATTTTAAATGTAAAATAATTTCTTTAAAATATAATATATATATTATATAAGATACTATATATATATAATATATATTATATATTATATTCTAAAAAATTTAACAATTTGAAACTGCACACACTATTTAAATTAAAAATAAAAAAACAATTAAAAGATCCAAATTAATGATTTATACTTAAATTTATTATGCAATGAAAAAAATTGAAAATAATAGTATAAATTTCAGTAAATATATTCGAAAAAAAATAACAGTATAAAACGATCAAATTAGTAATTTATATTAAAATTTAATATGCAATGAAAATATTGATTTATAAAATAATAAATAATAACATTTTATGTTCTAGCATTTTATATGAACTTCAAATTAGTTAGAGATGAAAATATTTAATTTTATATGTTATCTTCTTACTATAATGTTAACAAATGAAATACTTTGAGAATCTTCTCTTTAAGAGTATTTGGTTTACTATTTTGTTTTGTTTCACTATTTTTACGTTCCCAAAAAATAATAATAACATATATATATATATATCATACATTACAATTTTCTATATCCTATTCTAATAATTATTTTTTACTTCTTCTTAACATTTACAACAATGGGAAAATATGTATATTTACAATTATTTATTTATTATATATTATTTTATTATTTCTTCTACTATACTATTATATAATATATATATATATATATATATTATTATATATATATATATATTATATATATAATTTTTATATATGTATGTTTTTTTTTTTATTTCACACATATATCAATTAATAACAAGCGTTCAACTCAAAAATATTATTAGGATTTAAGAATTTTATTCTTTCTTATCTTATCACATATTTAATATATTTATATAAAATGAACGTTTGGGCATCCACCAATTTTTTTCTTCTACTTTTGTTAATCACACCACCCGTGTTTTATCTTATTACACCCAAATTAATTAGTCCATTTATGTAAATTAAGTTATCTTATAAAGCAAACTAGTGAGGAACTCGTGCGTCGAACGGATACAAATTACTATTTTGATAAATATATTGTTATAATAAAGTTATATAATATAAAAATTTGAATTAACATTGACATTTAAGGCATAATTTTATTGACATTGACATTAAAGACATAATATGAATTTTATCATCAATTCAATTACATACAAAAAATAACTTACAATAAACAAATATAACCGTAAAAAGAATGTCGTATACATGTTTACAAATTATTGAAAATTTCTTTGTACACAACATTTTTGGTGTCAGTACATGATTTTCCTTCTTCATCTAAAATAACAATCTTCAATCCTTCCCTGGACTTTACTCGTGAAATAGCCACATAGAATTGACCATGAGTAAATACAGGTCGCTTTAAATACAAACCAACTTGAGAAAGAGATTGACCTTGACTCTTATTTATGGTCATTGCAAAACACAACGACAATGAAAATTGTCTTCTCTAGAATTTAAATGGGAAAGCTGGATCAGATGGAACCAAATTCATCCTTGGTATATAAATCTTATCACCGATGTTTTTTCCCGTGATCACAGTTGCTCCAATAATATTTGTACACAATTCATTTATGAGCAATCTTGTTCCATTACATAGTCCATTAGCTTGATCAATGTTCCTCAAAAGCATAACTGAAACACCAATCTTTAATCTTAATCGGTGATTTGGAATTCCATAACATTTCATGTCATTCAAAAATTCTGGTGTGAACCAATCTCCCTGCACAACACAATTTTCATCAGAAAGGACAGTTGAGTCTGAACTAATGTATTCCTTTTCCTCTTCTGGAATTAATGATAAAATATAATCATTAACGATATCTACAGTATCATGAGTCGGAGCAAGTATTGCCCTCTCTTCATAGCATTTCAAATTGTTTATATTCTGTAAAAGCAGTGAATATGTCAATTCAAATAGAGATAATAGAGGATTTTGGGAATTTGTTACCAATAAGTCTTCAGGAATATTAATAATACTCTCTCCTAACTCATTTGAGTCATGTTTACCGTTTCCAATATCAAGCATCCAATCTGCAAAATCTTTAATGTCATTAGTATATGCATTGGGTTCTGCAGATGTTAAGCGCATGTTTCTTGATAATGTCAAAACCTTGCAGTATTTCCATAATTCAGATGAGTTTATTGAAGCTGCCACTATATCATGCCTACAACCTTTTCTAACAACAGGTAATATTTGTCTAAAATCACCTCCAAAAACAACTACCTTCCCACCAAATGGTTTATGTAGGTTAGCCTCATCTACAGTCCTCATGATATCTCTAAAAGTACGATCTACAGCTTCAGCACATAATTTATTTAGCATTGGAGCTTCATCACATATAATAAGCTTAGAATGTATGATAAGATTAGCTCTATCAGTGCGTTGTTTGATGTCACAAGTAGATGTTTCGGTTGTAACCAAAGGAATCTTTAATGCGGAATGAGCTGTTTTTCCTCCAGGTAATAATAAAGCTGCAATCCCACTGGAGGCAATATTTAAAACAATTGAACCTTGGGATCTCAGTGCAGCTGATAAAGTTCTCCAGATAAATGTTTTTCCTGTGCCTCCATATCCATATAAGAAGTAAAACCCTCCCGAATTAGTCATCACAGAAGCAATAATTTGATCATACACTGACCTTTGTTCTGCGGTTAAGGATGACAATAATGAGATGTGGGTTGCAGCTAACTCATCTTTGTCATAGTTTAATTCATCAGCCAAGAACCTATTTTCAAATTGATTCATATTTGAATGGGTAGGGCATGGCATGGTCTTAAAACTTTTAAGAGATTTACCACTCATGAAAAGTAGTTTGTCCAACTCAACCAAACAAATATTTTTTAACTCATCATCACTTATTTGAAGGCCTGAATCAAAGAGAATGATTTTAATCATTAGTTTAGTGTTCTGTAAAATATAATAGATAATAACACAAAATTAATATATATAGTATTTAATATTTAATTGCATACCTGGGTTGTTTAACATTTTCCTTTTTTCGTATAAAATTCCATCACATAAAAGTTTCCATGTAGCTTCCCAAACAACAAAAGGATTTGTCATTGAATTCATGAACAATAATATAACAAATAATCTCCTCAATTGATGTCTAGAGGCCAATTGACTTGCTTCAGTAATACATACACAAATTCATATGTCATTTTGCAGCAATACGTGCAAGTGCAAAACACGATATCCTCTACAGGTTATATGTGTTGGGCCATGGCACTCTCTTAATATCATTAGTAAGTATTGCACTTATTTTGTATGATTCAATAGGAGTCGTCGAAAAATAAACATCCCACCTCCTGGGGGAATATAGGTAAGTCTTCCAATTGAATTACAGGCTTGCTTCTGGGCTGCCATGTTGATATGCTATTTTTTATATAAACAAACCTTGTAGGAAATTCAGCAAAGTCAATCTCTTCCTTCAGGATACTTTTTTGTTTGCTCCAAACCAAGTTGCAAAAACTTTGTCAGGTTCTTCATTACGCGCCACAACGATGGAATTGAATAATTTTCTGATACATTACAGATTGCTCATTTTCAAGGTGAAACGAAGCTTTATAACAGAAGCCACCTTTGATGGATGTCGTGCCTCAAAAGTTCTCCAAACAGACTCACACGGGGCCAAATATTTGCACTCATAGTATGTGTTTTATCTCATCAAGTACCTGGCCATTTTCTGTTCGGTTTGAAATCTCTATTTGTGTCTATCTGGTACTTTATTAACAAACTTAAACAAAGACTTTATTGAGTTTCCCTTGTTGCAATACTCAACATTGACATGTGCTTTGATATTTCATCAACAAATGTGGATTGTATGGAACTACAAACTATTGTCCAAACTGTTTCCTTTTTTCAAAACGGACAAACCAGTATCTCGTCGCTTGTACTTTGGATAACCTTCATCTCAACTATAGTTGAAGATTGGTAATCCTTTGGAAAATACTTGAGCACTTGCCATCTTTCATGCACAGAGATTTTGGATTGGAAGATCCACATGGACCATGTAGCATGAACTGAAAACAACATTTGCAAGTTTGGATATAAATTACAATCAGTAGTTCTACTGAATGAACTTGTCGATGTCATTACCTATCTTTAATGAATTTGAACCTCCAAGCCATAACAAAATTGTGCGTGTTGCAATCCTCTCTTTAAAATCTATGGTATATATCTAATCAAAGAAATTTTAATATATAGATTTGTAATATTCATAAGTTCATACAATTAATATCGTAAAAAGTAATAAGAAAAGGAATACAAAAATAGTAAATATTACTGCAACAATTTCACCAAATATTTTTCTTTTTTAAATCACTCATCATGTGATCAAGCTTTGCCTTAATACTCTACAAACGATATATGGACGATCAGTTGCTAAAGGCCTCTATAGAAACAAAGTTTTTTATTTCTTGTCAATTAGCTTTGCACGTTATGGTGATAACAAATCAGATACCAAAACTTTTGCAAATCGCCATTGCATCTTGACAGTTATTAACATGTATCGTGACCTCCGGTAAAAGATGCTGCAATACTGACACGTTTTGCAACTGCAAATGTATGGGTTCTCGCATGAATTGGCTTCTTGTAAACCCTTTAATATGTCGGCATCTTAATGTCGATTGGTTCATTCGTATCTAGTGTAACCTTTGCGACTCTTATCATAGAGAAACAATCCAACAACAACTGTTGAAATAGCCTGCCAGCATTTTACAATAATGCCATGTTCGAAATCTCTCTCTTGTATGCGGAATGCAATAAAGTCTCTCAATGTAACGCGTATCTCTTTCGTTTTCCTTCCTTCATAACATTCTCTCTAATAGGAGTTTTCTTGATATTGTCCTCACCAAATGGAAACAACAACGGATACTGAAGGGGTAAGAACGAAGCATGGTTCTTTTTATTTCTCCAAGTAGCCGGAGTCTTTCTAAACAATAATGTCTCGACCAGGATCAAGGTTGTCCAACTATCCCAACTATTAAATCAGCAACCTCATCACATGATGGCATATTATGTGTTCTTGGATCCTTTGTTCTGTTTGAAAACAACCTTAGGCACACATTAGATGTGCTATTGATGTGTAGGTGGTCACAGACTTTCCTAAAAGACTTAGCTAAGACATTGTGTTCATTCCACCTTCTCTTTGAAGTCTTCAACTAATGTTTTGTCTAGATCTTGTGTTGTTCATTTGATCTAGATAATATTAAAAATAAAAAAAAGTGGTCACATAAAACAAAACAAAATATTCAAAAATATTGTATAGAAATATACCAATAAGATTTATACCTAAATGATTAAATATGTTAGATATCTTATTCACTGTATCATAAATATATAATTGGGAATTTGGAGTTGCTCTTCCTCTGGAATTAGACTGCCAATTCTGTGAAAATTTTGTCCACTAAGAATAAATTGTGGTGGTCTTCACCCCTACTCGAGTTTTGATTGGATTTTTCCACCGAATAGAGGTGAAACAAAACATACTATTATATGCTCGAATTTTTCTTTAAATGTTTACTCCTTGGATCTTGTCCATGTATAAGCTCATTAGCAACTCCGAGGCCTTTTTAAGTATGTAATCTTACTAATCCTTTCATACAACAAGTGAAAACTTGGTAGGTTGCTATTAACACTTTCTTCAGCTCGCTCCTCATACCTACATTTGAGCACCACATTCAGAGCATGTATAAGAGGGATCTCCAAAGTCTACTATTTTCTGTTGAATAAAACGAACTCAAAATTTTTAGGCAATAAAGTCAAATTATGGTATTATTCATAGAGTCTTTGATGGAAATAGGTTATTGAGGTGTGAATATGACCTTGTGTTTCAGCAAGTGCAAAACATTTCACAATGGAAACGTAGTCATTTGACCACTTGTACTTACTTGTACTTGTACTTGTTTGAGTAAAAGAATAGAGATACAAATAGAAAAATAGGATTTGACTGTCAAATTTTTTGAAAATGGAACCTATTTGATTAGAAAAAACAAATACATTTTTTGTTCACGTTGTTTGAATAACGAACCATTTGAAAAATAATTACGAATGAAGTATCGATTTCAAGAACATGTAAGGTTGAGATACATGTTTCGTAACATGTATTTATTACATCTAACATAGGAGTGTATCTACATTGAGTAGCACATATACAATATAGAATAAAGAAATATGTTCATTTAAATGCAATGAAACTTATAATTTGTAAATGCCAAAATGTAGAAGGTTAATAATTATCAAGAAAAAATAAGAAGCGTCCAATATGAAAATAGAATATACCAACCAGAAACACAGAAATGTGTTTATTGGTTGTGTTGTGTTGCTTCGCATTATGTTTTTCGTACGAATTACAGAGAAGCTAAAATACAACATAGTTTAGTCATATATCATTTTGAGTTGATTTTTAATAATGAATGTGAATATATATAAATAAAATATTTTGAGTTGATTTTTAATAATAACGGATTGCCGAACCTGCATCAACTGTATGGTCACAAGAGGTGCAGTTGAAATAAGTAGGATTCTTACGTTTGTTGTTGTTCAACGTGACTGATTGTATGTCAATTGATGTTGTGGCAATGGAATTAATATGAGTTGTTCATTTGTTGCTACAAAAAAAGATTTGTAAAATAGAAATCATTGAATATTGATTATGAATGATTAAATGTAGTTAAGCATTGAAGATGAATTTATGTATGTCATTTACCAATGGTTAACTCAGACAATTGGAGTTCTTTGCAACAAATTTTTGTCCAGTGGTTGAAAACACCACGTCTACTTGTATGTATGTGTGGCGTTACCATTTTCATCTAACAAAGATTAAGAAAGTTTATTGTTAATTTCATAATTGATAGTTAAAAATTTAAGTCGAATATATACATCATTTTGTGTGTGGATATATACAGTCTACTGCTTTACATACTATTAATACCTAAGATATTAATGTTTTGTTTGGATGACTTGCTCTCATCAATATTTTTCTCCTCAATCTTCTAGAAGCTGAGTTGTTTTGCATCCAGGTAAAAGCTGATTACACTGTAGATTGAATCTAATTTCTGTTGCAGTAAAAGATGTAAGAATTTAAAATCGGAGTTATCTAGACAAAAACCTTACCAATAAATGTTTAAAAAATAAAACAAACCGTCTAATCGTGTATGGATTGCTAAGTAGTGTTTTAAAAACTCTTACTTTAAAAAACACAACCGTCAAATCTGGATTATTTTTATTTTAATTCTTAAATAAATTTTATTAGTTGCCTAAATATAATTTTTTTTGTTTGGATTACTTTCATTATATTTAATCGTGACAGTAACCATTTTATAGATAATTTAAAATCAGAATTATTAGGACAAATCTTACGAATAAACGTTTGAGTATAGGTATAAATATGCAAAAAAATAATAAATAATTTTTTTCATTAATAATTTGGAGAGGTGGTTGGTAGAGTAGTGTTTGAAAAAACCCCGTTACTTTCAACAATAAAAAACTGTCAAAATCGTGATTTAATGAATTTGATAACGTTTTCAAACAAAAGAAACTGTCATGATGGATGGAATGGATTGTATTTTTTTTTAAATTTTTTTGGGATGACGTGGATTTCATAGATATTTTTATTTTCAATCTTGAAGTTAAGTTGTTTGTTTACATACATGGGTAAAAATCTCGAGTTCCATATAGATTTCAATCTAATTTTGTGGTATCAATTATTTAGTGGAGAATTTAGAATCGGAGTTATTACGACAAACCTTACAAATAAATGTTAGATTACATACATATGCCCTACAATTTTTTGGTAAAATTTAGAACATAGACAATAAAAAATATATAACAAAATAGAGACATCTATCTTTTTTTCTTCAACATCAAAATTTGTACAATAAATAATTTTTTTAATTATAGTTATTTTAATCTTCATTCACAAGTTGAAGTGGTGGTTGCTAAAGCAGTGTTTTAAAAACCATTACTTTCCAAAACTGTGTAATGGATTTGCTAAACAACTGTTACGGTCAAATCATATTTTTTTTTAATTATTAAATAAATTTTATATTTGTCCCAAAGCTATGTAAATTCAATCTAATGTTGTGGCTTCAACGATTTAATAGAGAATTTAGAATCGGAGTTATTATGACAAATCTTGCACAGTAAGTTGGAGTATAGACATACAGATATCCAACACTTACAATTTTTTTAGGCAAAATTTTAAAAAAATACAGATACGTGAAGATACTGAATTATAACATTGGAAGAAATGTATAACAATAAATGAAAATTGATAGAAACTTAATGTGTGAATATAACATTTGCAAAACTAACAAATTTTAGCCAAAACAAATGTTACCATAAGTTAATTCAAAACAAAATAACTAAAGTATTATGTTTATAGAGAAACTTGATTATCACTCTTCTCAATTTTGACATTTTTTCACATTATTTGAATTGACTCCATCATTATCATCAGCGACTTCTATGAATCCCCTTTTAAGAGGGGTACAATCATCAGAATCATATTCAACTGGTATCGTACATGGACAGAGTTTGGACTTGATATTTGTCATCAGTGGCTTCTTCTTTGTAACGCCCCGGATTTTGATCCAAGACATTACTTAAAATATTTATTTTCTTTCAAAACGGCTTATTTTTTTTTTTTTAAAAGTAAGCCTTCATCATATAATAAATAAAATTTCTCTAGTAAATAGTTTGTATTCCTTTTAAAAAAAATACCACAATGCGATTTATCGGATATTATTATATTGTAAAGACAATTTACTAATTGTAGAAAAAATGTTCGCTCTGAAATTAGAATAATTCAGTTTTCCTAGCAGAGACCCCGCCTCCGCATTTCTATTAAAAATTCAACGATGAAAACAATAAATAAACTTAAAAATTGTATCACAACCGGTTTTCATCACTACAAAACATTATTATCTATCTTTTATTAAAGTACCCCTTGTTTCCCTGATGCGCGTGCGCCAAGCAAACGTCATTCATGCAACCCTTCAAGATCGTTAGTACCCTAAATGGTGTATAAGGGGTCAGTTCATCCCACGCAAAATTAGACCAAATAATAAGTAAACAACACATAAAAATATTAAATAAAAAAATCTTTTTGAATAAAGATTTAGAGAAAATGATTTTTATAATTCATAAGGTGTATCAAAATTATAAAATATATCTAAACAACAAGGTAGTAACTCAACCTAGAATCAACATTATATAAAAATAACAAATGAGACAATAAAATGCTATCGCACATTAGCAAATTGTCGTAAAGTACATTGATCCGGATATAGCCAGTCCATACAAGGCGTGGCCACGACAGAAAGTCATCTACCGAATGGGGAAATATAAAACAGCCTACTAGGCGTCCACAAAGATGCATATGGTATGTCGGTTCGACATGTATGATTGTTCGAGAATGTAAGTCACTAGCCACTTAGGAGACCAACAAAGAATAAATCATACCTAATAACCAGCACTAGAACCAAAAAGAACTAATTATAATGCATTCAAAATCCGCTTCCTCATATCGTTAAATGAAAATAAAATTCTCATCAATTTCATCAAGGCACATATACTGTTCATAAAAGTCAACTTTTAAAATTTAAATACTCAAGAATCAAGGATTAAAATTTAATACATCATAGTAAACATGTTAATGACTACATCATTATAAAAATTATAACTTTATAATTAAGTACTCTAAAACATGTATGGCATTGAACGTTTTCACAACAAACATATTGATGAAGGTATGGTAATAAAATATAATTCTACAATTAATTTCATCAAAATAGATGTATTACTCAAAAGAAACAATCAGAGCATGATAATTAATTTTCTTTACGACGAAAATAAAATCGACATTTTTCTTTTAATACATTCAGACATCATATCAATATCTTACGAATCGCTAATTTAATATCTAACCTAACTCTGCATGGGGAAAAAACCCTTACCTTGGACGCTTTCCTTCCACGTAACACTATATAGCCCTCGAAAATCTCACCAAGATGAATAAAAGTTTATAGCTCCGATCAAAAAGCTAGGGAATGTAAGGATGGTTGTTTGAGTGGCTTAGAAAATATTTGAGATAAATGTAGTGTCGGCAATGCGTGTGAGTGATTATGACTTATTTTCCTCTACTGTAAGTTTAATCGTGTCCTAAGAAGGAGAGGGGTGTGTGACTAATAAAGGAGGCATAAAGCTGATCAGAGAGAATGAATAATTCTCTTCATTGAGTTTAATTGCACACATGAATAAGGGATTAAATTGGAATAATACCATTCAATGACCAACCGTTAAGAATTAATTGGCATTCATGTATTTGTTCTTGCTAGTTACACATTTGAATGGACATAATATAAATTAAATTTTATAAAATATGGTTATAAAAATAGTAGTGTGAGTGATTAAATTTGACTTAGTCAAAATTGGCTTGGTCATTGTTCACTCTAAGACAAATATTTCTACGAGTTTTAATTAGTCAATAATAAAAATCCCAATAATAAATTATTTAATATGAAAATACTTTATCAAATAATTAAACATTCAAAGAATAATTATCTTACTATCGTCACACTAAATTAATAAAAGGATAAACAAAACTAATGATTTTAAATTAATTAATTAAAAAAAAGGGTGTTACATT
>PGTU02015003.1:0-17081 GCA_002896215.2 Cicer echinospermum | reverse complement strand
ATCGTTTAAGTAAAAAGTATGCAGAATGGGAATCTCCTTAATAACTTATTTACTTAATGGGTTTTGAAAATCTCCAAAACATTCAGCAAACGAGACATTAAGAGATTCCCCATTCTTAATACTCCTTTACTGAAGTGAATTTCAAAACAAACATTAAGTAACCGAGGTATTAAAAGATTCCCCATTTTCAATACTCATTTAACTCTAATGGTTTTCCAATTTCACAACAAACTCAACTCAAAACATTTTATAAAGTTCAATTCACAACGCCCACCAAAACACATCAAATTCATCGGTATTAACTTAGAACACGTCAAACACAACAAACACAATCAACACAACATAACACTCAAACACATCAATTTCATTTACTCATAATCATACGCAAGTGATTTTAGGTTCATTTAACATAGAACATTCATCCATATAACAAAAACCTAACTCTAAGGTTTTACCCATAACGCATTAGATTCGTTTTTCCCCAAATCAATACATCGAACCCTGACAAATTCCGTCCCACACAACCACAGATAAGTCCCTAATGCAACTAAAAGATTGGAAGGAGCCCTTACCTTAACGTTAGCTTTAACATGGGTTTCCGGTACCGCGAGTAAAACCGGTAAAATATTCGCTCGCAACTTCGCCTCCAATAGGTCCCCTAGCACCGTGGCGTGGTAGTGAGCAACTTTTCCTTCTAACTCTTCCCGAAATGAAGCTTGGATCTTGAAGAAACGGAGGGGTTTGTGTTTGGATCTCAAATACCGTTTTTCTTCGTTTTCGAATCAAAGAGGAAGAGTGGAGTTGCGAAATCCTGGATCTAACTCTCAACCAACCTTGGGTTACTAGTTTTGAAGAAACGAAAGCGACGAAAATGAGAACGGGAGAAAGGAGAAAAATGGGTCACGGTTCAGAGGAAGAAGATGGAATTTTTCGATTTTCCTTCCTTTCTTTTTCTTTCCTTTGTTTTTCCTTTCTTCCTTTTTCCTTCCTTCCTTTTATACTATTTTCTTTTCCTTTTCCTTCCTTCTAGTTTTCCTTTCTTTTTCCCTCTCAAACAAACATATATAGATAATAAATATAACTTAGCAAATATTTCAAAATATCTAGATATTTGTTAAATTACCGTTTCACCCGAAACGCATTAAATTATCCGTAAAGGATTCACCGCAGTTAATTCAATTTATTTATCGACGAGAAATTCTAATCGACATCAAAATATCTTTTTGGTTATAAAAACTCCAAAATAATATTAACTTTGGCTTCAAAGCCTCCGAGCCAAAATCCAAAATACACCAAAAATACATAAATGGTACTTTAAAATTATGGGTCTTACAATATTCGACCAAATCGATTTGGAAATCGATTGGCTTAAAACCTGGGAGCTCAGTACTCACTCAATCGATTGCCAAATCGATTGATTCAGCCCAGGATTCTGTTTTCATTAAAAACCTTCACCCCAATCGATTTTCCAATCGATTGGCTCAGTGAAAATCCTCAGTTTGAGTTAGATGATTGATTTCTCATTAACTTATCCATGTCTTGATTTGTTATGTGTCAATTAGGAGATTGAGAACTTCATTTTACTTTCATTTTTAATTGGCAAAGTATTGTATGAACTTTTCGCATATTGAAAATCCTGTTAAGGTGCATGCTTAGTTGAAAAGTTATTTTGAGCATTTAAAAACTTAATTGCTATGTGTTAACTGTTATTTTTTGGTTGGTGACCCTTTACAATTATTGTGGAAATCTGGGCTTTGCCCTCAGATGAGAGTCAGGACGGTCCTACCGGTTCGTAACCTACGGACGGGAATGGAGATGGGAACGCTTGACTGCAGTTACGTTAGGAGGATCTCACGGGGCGCGTGGAGATCACTCAGGGTGTATAGCTTTTTGGTAGGATGATCAGATTAGGATGTTGTATAGGGACTAGGTGTCCTTCTTTTTGGATTTGAGTGTTTTTAGTTTGGAAAACTGTACTTATACTAATATTGTCAGTTTGACATCTTATTTGAATGGGTTCCATGTACCATTTGTTGTTGTGTAAATGTTTTGGATTTATAATTGGAGAAACTTTTCCGCTGGTTGTAAATTATAATGACTCAATTATTTATCCAAAGGCATTTACTGATTTAATTCTTTGTTTGTTTTTAATTACTTTTAAAAAAAAAAATATACCCTCGCTTTGAAAAACGGGGTGTTACAATAACCTGCTTTGAGTGTGGGAAGATATGACATATAAAATTTGAGTGCTTCCAATTGCAAAACAGAAATAAGACTTCAAAGGCTAAAGGCAATCAACCACCTCCTAAGACCAGAAAAACCTACATAGCCTGGAACGATAATGATGAAGAGTCATCTGCATCTTCAGAAGATGAAGAAGCTAATCTTTGTCTAATGGCCAACACAGAATCAGATTCTGATAGTGAGGAAAGTTCTAAATCCAATCCTTCATATGATGAATTACATGACGCATTTTATGAACTGCATGATGAATATGTTAATGTAATCAAACAGTTAATTAGTACTAAGAAACTGTTAGAAGAAAAGTGCATGCTGTATGATGAGATTAATTTGAAACATGAGTCTCTTAAAGACACAAATGAAAACCTGAAAAAGGAAACTTATGCCCTGAAATGTGATTTAGATAAGTTCAATAATGGTAAAAACAATTTAGATATGCTTCTTGGAAACCAAAGAAATCTAAATGTTAAATCTGGACTTGGCTATAGACAAAACAGGAATGTTAAAAAGAATCAGAAGTTTGTTAGATCTAAGCATATGCTTGATATCTTCACTAAACCAAATCAGAATTCATCCTCTGCTGTTTTATGTCACTTTTGCTGTAAAAAGGGTCATATGATTTTTAATTGTAAACTGAAAAAACTGGCCAACAAAAGATGGAAACAAATTTGGAAAGTTAAGACACAAGTATTTGAAACTAACCCTCCAGGACCCAATTTGAATTGGGTACCTAAAACCAAAACTTGAATCATTTTTTGCAGATATGCTTGACATCCAGGACTCATTCATGGTACCTAGATAGTGGATGTTCCAAGCATATGACTGGAGACAAGTCAACGTTCTTGTCTCTTAACTTAAAAGATGGTGGATTTGTTAAATACAGTGACAATAACAAAGGTAAGATACTCGGAATTGGAGACATCGGAAACGAACCAACTACAGTGATTAAAGATGTTCTGTATGTCAAGGATCTAAAGCACAACTTGATAAGTATAAGTCAACTTTGTGATAAGGGATTCCAAGTAAGTTTTACTTCTCAGTCTTGTATAATTGAGCACAAGGAGAATAAAGATATAAGGTTAGTAGGTAACATAATCAATAACATTTACATGCTTGATTTTAATGATTTTGCCTGCTAGTTCTATTTGTTGCTTATTATCCAATGCTGATGAAAACTAGTTATGGCATAAGAGAGTGGCTCATATTCATATGGACCACTTGAACAAACTAGTTAGTAAACAGTTAGTACTAGGACTCCCAAATAGAAAATTCTCTAAGGATAGGTTGTCTGACTTCTGTGAGAACAGTAAATTAGTTAAATCATCTTTCCCCCCTATAGACTTAGTTCAAACCAATAGGGTCTTACAGTTGATACATATGGACTTGTTTGGTCCATCTCAGGTTAGAAGTTTTGGAGGAAACTTGTATGGTTATGTGTTAGTAGATTATTACTCTAGGTATACTTGGACATTTTTTCTAACTCACAAGAGTGAGGCCTTCTCTATTTTCAAAAGATTTGCAAATTTAGTTCAAAATGAGAAGAACCAGAAAATAATATCCATCAAGAGTGATCATGGTGGAGAATTCCAGAATGATTCCTTTAATACTTACTGTGAACAGAATGGAATTCACCATATATACTCAGCCCCTAGAACTCCACAGCAAAATGGAGTAGTAGAAAGGAAGAATAGGTCTTTAGAGAAACTAGCTAGAACTATGATTAAAGACTCAAATCTTCCTAAGTATTTCTGGGCTGATGCTATAAACACTGCCACACATGTATTGAATAGAGTTCTCATAAGGCCAATACTTAGAAAAACTCCCTATGAGTTATACAAGGGTAGAAAACCAAACATCTCCTACTTTAGGGTCTTTGGATGCAAGTGCTTTGTGTTAAACAATGGCAAAGAACATCTAGGAAAGTTTTATCCTAAGGCAGATAAGGGTATTTTTCTAGGTTATTCCCAGTCTAGTAAGGCCTATAGAATCTACAATAAAAGAACCAAAACTATAGAGGAATCTGTTCATGTAAAATTTGATGAACTGTTTGCTGAAAACTTGAACAACACTCCTCCTATAGTTGGTGATTCTTTGGATGATATTGTAGAATCTGAACCAATAGAACCTAATGAACCTATACCTCCAAACAACCTTGATTGTGTAGAACCTATTAGGGAAGGTGATTTACCTAAGGAATGGAAGTTTACCAAAAACCATCCCATAGACAACATTATAGGAGAGATTTCAAAAGGAGTATCAACTAGGAAATCTCTCAGAGAATTTTGTAACTTCACAGCCTTTGTATCTCAAGTAGAACCCAAAAACATAAAGGAAGCTCTTATGGATCATGACTGGATAGTTGCCATGCAAGAAGAGCTCAATCAGTTTGAGAGAAACAAAGTGTGGATTCTAGTTCCAAAACCAGAAGATAAACATGTCATAGGAACTAGGTGGGTGTTCAGAAACAAAATGGATGAGAATGGGGTAATTACTAGGAATAAGGCTAGGCTAGTGGCCAAGGGTTACAACCAAGAGGAGGGAATAGACTATGATGAAACCTATGCCCCTGTAGCTAGACTAGAAGCCATTAGAATCATGCTTGCTTATGCATGTATAATGGACTTTAAACTTTATCAAATGGATGTTAAAAGTGCCTTTTTAAATGGAGACATCCAAGAGGAAGTCTTTGTTAGTCAAACACCTGGTTTTGAAGATCCTATGTTCCCAAACCATGTGTTTAAACTGACAAAAGCCCTCTATGGCTTAAAACAAGCTCTAAGAGCTTGGTATGAAAAGCTGAGCAATTTCCTTTTACAAGAAAATTTTTCAAGGGGAAATGTAGATAAGACACTTTTTTATCAAAAGACAAGGAAAAGAGATTCTATTGGTCCAAATTTATGTTGATGACATAATCTTTGGATCAACAAACAATAAGCTTTGCAAAGAATTTGAAAATACAATCAAAGGAAAATTTGAAATGTCCATGATGGGAGAATTAACTTACTTCTTGGGATTTCAAATTAAGCAAAGCAAGAATGGCATTTTCCTAAGTCAAACCAAATACTGTAATGATCTTTTAAAGAAATTTGGTTTTGATAAATTTAAATCCATTGATACACCTATGAGTCAAGCTTGCCATTTAGATAGAGATGAGAAGGGAAAATCTGTAGATGTTACTATGTTTAGAGGCGTGATAGGATCCTTTACTATACCTTACAGCTAGTAGACCAGACATTATGTTTAGTGTTTGCATGTGTGCTAGATACAAGCCAATCCAAAAGAATCCCATCTAAGTGCAGTCAAAAGGATTTTTAGATATCTTATAGGAACCAAAAATCTAGGTTTGTGGTATCCTAAGGGATCTACTTGCACTCTAGTTGGTTAATCTCAAATTGGACAAAAAAAGTACATCTGGTACTTGCCAACTATTAGGGAACTCACTTGTTTCTTGGCATAGCAAGGAACAAAATAGTGTTGCACTTTCAACAGCTGAAGCTGAGTATGTAGCTGTTGTGCACAAATCTTATGGATGCAACAACACCTTTCTGATTTTGGTGTTGATCTAGGTATTGTGCCCATCATGTGTGATAATACTAGTGCTATTAATATCGCCAAGAACCCTGTCATGCATTCTAGAACCAAACATATAGAGATTAGGCATCACTTCATTAGGGATCAATATCAACAGGGTAAGATCAAGCTTGAATATGTCAATACAGCTGATCAATTGGCTGATATTTTCACCAAAGCCTTACCCAAGGACAATTTCTTCTTTATAAGAATGAAACTTGGCATTATTGATCTCAATGAAATCTGATCCTTGTGACATAATCGATTGGTACATCGATTATTCTGTGACCACATAGGATAAATGCATTACAAAATCGATTGTATAATCGATTTATGATGCACAGTGTTTTAAATTGGCACAATTGAAAACACGATAATCGATTGCTTAATCGATTTGTGGTACATTATGTTTAATTTGTCTATGTCACAAATTCTAGAATCGATTTCATAATCGATTTAGCACATCTCAGAAGTCAACTTGCTGGATTTTACATCAACTTAATCGATCGGGAAATCGATGGAAGATTTGCAAAAGTGTTTAAAGAATCGATTTAAGAATCGATTGGTTGGTTAAGATATCCATAAATTTAAGAAGTTTTTCAACCTCTAAACCGAGCATCGAATGGGAAATCGATTGAGTCAGATTTTTTAAGAACCTGCTTTTAAAGGAATCGATTTGGAAATCGATGCTGAGATTAGAAGGTTTCTGAACTTATGAGAAAATCGATTTGGACATCGATTTACTAACTGAAGGATCAATTACAAAATCGATTTACACGACGACCGTTGAGAAAAATTATAGCCGTTGGAAGTGGGTGTAACGGATACTTTTTTATCTCACTCAGGTAACGGTAACACAATCGATTTGGTAAACCCAGAAGTGAAATAAAATTGATTGGGAAATCGATTCTGAATAGTTATATATAAACCCTAAATCAATTTCTCAACCCATTTACACCATCAGTTCATATCTCTTCAACCAACTTGAAATTTTTCTGCATCTTAATCCTTCTTAATCATCTCAGATATCTTAAATCTCCAATATCTACTATGGCACGAGTCAAACAAACTGCTAGACCTCAATCTTCTTCGTCTGAATCAGTTTCCCTAGGTTCATCTTCTACATCAAGTGGAAGAACACCCTCCCCTCAACCTCCTTCACCACCTGCCAAAAGAGTCTCAATACCTACTCATAAGGTATTAGCCAAGGACAAAGGGAAAGCGGTTGCGGTGGTTGCTGTAAAGACCATAATTTTAAAGTACCATATGTATTTTTGGTGTATTTTGGATTTTGGCTCGGAGGCTTTTAAGCCAAAGTAATAATATTTTGGAGTTTTATAATCTAAAAGATATTTTAATGCCGATTAAGATTTCTCGTCGATAAATAAATTGAAATTAACTGCGGTGAATCCTTTACGTAGAATTTAATGCGTTACGGGTGAAATGGTAATTTAACAAATATCTAGATTTGAGATATTTGTTAAGTATTATTTATTATATACTATTTATGTATATATGTTTGATTGAGGGGAAAGGAAAAGGAAATAGAAAAGAAAGGAAGGAAATAGAAAGAAAGGAAAGGAAATAGAAAGGAAAGAGAATAGAGGAAAGGAAAAAGGAAAGAAAACTAAATCCATCGTCTTCTTCCTCTGTGACCGTGAAACAAATTCCCTCCTTTCTTCCCATTTTCATTTTCGTCGCTTTCTTTTCTTCAAAACTAGTAACCCAAAGTTGGGGGAGAGTTAGATCAAGGTTTTCGCAACTCCACTCTTCCTCTTTGATTCGAAAACGAAGAAAAACGGTTTTTGAGATCCAAACACAAACCCCTCCGTTCTTCTTGATCCAAGCTTCATTTCTCGAAGAGATAGAAGGGAAAGTTGCTCACCACCACGCTACGGTGCTAGTAACTAATTTGGAAGCGGCGTTGCGAGCGGAGATTTTACCGGAATTACTCGCGGTACCGGAAACGCACGTTAAAGCTAACGTTGAGGTAAGGGCTCCTTCCAAACTTCTAGTTGCATTAGGGACTTTCATGGTTTGTGTGGAAGGAATTTGTTAGGGTTAAATATATCGATTTGGGGAAAAACGAAACTAATACGTTTGGGTAAAACCTTAGAGTTAGGTTTTGTTTATATTGATGAATGTTTCGTGGTAAATGAGTTTGAAGTCATTGTGTATGATTACGAGTAAATGAAATTTGTGTATCTGGGTTTATGTTGCGTTGATTTGTGTTCGTTGTATTTGGCGTGTCCATACTTGATGGTTGTTAAGTGGTGTTTTGTTGTGAATTATGGTTTGAATGTGAGGGTACGTTTGAGTTTGTTTCTGTGGAATTGAAAAACCATTAGAGTTAAACGAGTATTAAAAATGGGGAATCTTAATCCTCGGTTTAAATAATGTGCATTTGAGGAAAATGTTTAAGTTATACTGGGCGTTGAGAATGGGGAATCTCTTAATGTCTCGGTTACTTAACTATCGTTTTTGAAAATCGTTTCGGTAAATGAGTATTAAGAATGGGGAATCTCTTAATGACTCGTTTACTGAATGTTTTGTGTGAAAATCGTTTAAGTCAAAGTATATTAAGAATGGGGAATCTCTTAATATGTCTGTTTTTTGAAATCATTAAGATAAATCGGTATTAAGAACGGGGAATCTCTTAATGGCTTATTTATTTAATGTTGTTTTGAAAGTCGTTTTAGTTAAATGGGTATTAAAAATGGGGAATCTTTTAATATCTGCATTTGCTTAACGATTTTTGTGGATGGAGTCTGTGTATGCTCATGCATTTCATTTTGGTAAATTGTGTTGACCCGTGATAGGTGACACCTTGGTAAACTGTACTGACCCGTGATAGGTGGTACGTTTACGATTTACGTTGTTTAAAATCGTGTTGACCGTGATAGGTGACATCTTGGTAAAACGTGTACTGACCGTGATAGGTGGTACATTTACGATTTACGTTTTTAGTGATTGTGCTGACCCGTGATAGGTGGCACCTCTGGTAAACTGTACTGGTCTGTGATAGGCGGTACGTTACGATTCACGCTTTTCTTTTAGTAAATCGTGTTGACCCGTGATAGGTGACACCTCGGTAAACTGTACTGACCCGTGATAGGTAGTACGTTATTGATTTACGCATTTTAGTAAATCGTGCTGACCCGTGATAGGTGGCACCTCCTCGTAATTGGTACTTTGGCCTGCGATAGGCGGTACAATTTATGATTTACGCCATTCGAGGAGGGTTTTGGTTTGGAATTCCGAGTCCATGCATTTTGGCATATACGCATTGCATTAGGGTGCTTGGCACGCGAGTCGTATTTGAATTGAGTGTATGATTGAGTGATTTGAATTTTGATTTATCGTGGTAATTGCGTTGAAAATGCTAAGTGTTATTGTGTTGATATTGTGTGTAAGTATGATGGTATACGAGATCCCAATTGCCGTGGTAATCGCGTAGGAATTGCTAAGTGTTAGGTTGAACTTGATTAGGAATGACTTGGGTTAATTCATGAATTTTTGGAAAAATGATCAGGGAAATCGATTTCCCAATCGATTGGATGGAAGTCAGGGACTTGGCCAAATGGACAAAATCGATTAGCCAATCGATTTTGTAATCAGTTTTCGAAAATCATTTACGAAATCGATTGCCCAATCGATTGGGCCTAAGTCAGGGACTCATCCATATTCGACCAAATCTATTTGGAAATCGATTGGCTTTAAAACCTGGGGGCTCAGTACCCACTCAATCGATTGCCAAATCGATTGATTCAGCCCAGGATTCTGTTTCATTAAAAACCTTCACCCAATCGATTTCCCAATCGATTGGCTCAGTGAAAATCCTCAGTTTGAGTTAGATGATTGATTACTCTTTAACTTATCCATGTCTTGACTTGTTATGTGTTAATTAGGAGATGAGAACCTCATTTTACTTTCATTTTAATTGGCAAGGTATTGTATGAATTTTTTTGCATATTGAAAATCCTGTTAAGGTGCATGCCTAGTTGAAAAGTTATTTTGAGCATTTTAAAATCTTAATTGCTATGTGTTAACTGTTATTTTTTGGTTGGTGACCCTTTAAATTATTGTGGAAATCTGGGCTTTGCCCTCAGATGAGAGTCAGGACCGTCCTACCGGTTCGTACCCTACGGACGGGAATGGAGATGGGGACGCGTGACTGCAGTTACGTTAGGGATCTCACGGGGCACGTGGAGATACTCAGGGTGTATAGCTTTTTGGTAGGATGATCAGATTAGGATGATGTATAGGACTAGGTGTCCTTCTTTTTGGATTGGAGTATTTTTAGTTTGGAAAACTGTACTTATACTAATATTGTCAGTTTGACTTTTTACATGAATGGGTTCATGTACCATTTGTTGTTGTGTAAATTGTTTGGATTTATAATTGGAGAAAACTTTTCCGCCGCTTCTAAATTATAATGACTCAATTATTTAGCCAAAGGCATTTCCCGATTTAATTCCTCTGTTTTATTTTAATCTCTTTTGAAAAAAAAAAAAATACCCTCGCTTTGAAAAACGGGGTGTTACAGTTGCAATTCTCAAGAACCAACTAAAAGAGGGAAGTCTCTCCAACTGAGAAACTCATGGGAGAATAGCCATGAAGAAAGGAGCTACACAGAAAAAGAAGAAGACTTCCCCCACCAAACACCAAAAGAAAAGGTTCATAGCTTCTCTTCCCAAAAAGTCAAAAAAACATCCCAAGGATAATGCAAGATTATAGACAACTGACTCAATACACAATATCCTTCTTCTTTCATCCAATATGGAAAAAACACAAATCATGTAATTCACAAGAAGTCAAACGTGCAAACAGAGGACATCTATGATTATACATATATTATGAGAGATAACCTCAAGATATCCTCAGGATTACTATAAACACTACTCTCACACATACCAAAAACACAACATTGAGAGATACATTCCCTATGGTTTGTGGTTAGTTCTCCTTTCTTGCTCTCTGATATACAATATTCCTATACCTAATCCCCAGGCTAAATTTACATGCCCTTCTACCTACAAAAAACTAGTTCTCCCAATAGGTAGCACCCTGAAGATCTCAGGGGCCCCCCGTACTAAAACTCCCCAAAAACCCTAATGGCAGTAACTTCACTGCTGAAGTCTAAGTGCGCAAGAGAAGTATCTTACCAATGGTGACACGTCATCCCTTGAAGAACTTTCTTCCCTCACAGCTAAGTCTTAGAGCGAGGACGACTAACCAATTCAACTACAGCGTGAAAACCATTGATGGTAGGAGAGAACCACATAACCTGGACTTAACTCGCTGTACCTTTAGGGCCCTCTGAGAAAAGCACCTCAAGTAGATTAGCCCATCAATTAGGAATATGGTACAATCAGAGTTCTAGCGCAAACTCAGGAACATACAGGTTAAATATTTAACAGTCTAAAGAGACCCCTGATTGAAGGGCAATTTTTATAGAAGGTATTTGTTTAAGAAAGCGGTATCCCTATGCTCAAAAAATCCAACCGTTTGTCAACGGTAGGTATTGCACCGGATGAAGGTTCATCACGTGCTTAACAGATTGCCAATATGCAAAAAAATCATACAATTTGACTCCATGCTTTGTCCATAAGCTGTTAACATAAGGAAGTATATAGAGTACCTCGGCTGTGAAAATATTCGAGACGCGTTCAATCTCCCGCTTAAGAATCTGATACACAGAACAAGGCTCTCGGAATGACATTGCGAATTTCCATGACGTATTAAGGGAAGTACATCTCGATGTACTACATTAACTCGAAGACCTGCAGATGTTCACGGAATGAGCTGGGCTTTGATCGTGATGTGCCAATCGACTTTGAGGAGTTAAATAGGCGTTGAATGATCAGGCGTAACAAGAGCGGAAGTCTTATTTGACTTCACTTCCGTAAACCCCAACAATTCCTCTGGTGTGTGAGCGAAGATCTCTTGAAATTCAATCGATTTGGCAATCAATTGCGGATGTTTGCAAGATTTATTGTGGGCGTTCAACAATGAGAGGCAGCAACCATCGTGTCACCCCAAAATATCTCGGCTATCTTTCCACACTATTTAGGGTAGTAATTTCCGATTGTTAACCAAAATTGCATATTGAAGCGCATAAACGACGCATATGGACATAAGAGCTTGCAGAGTGACCCTGACTTAGGCCCAATCGATGCAAATATCATCGTTAAATGATCCTGAATACCGGAAAACGCATGTACAAACAAAGCCGCACGCGAAGGCTGCCGTGAAATCGGCAATAGCTTGTAGCGGCCAATGGTCCCAAAATGCCCCCCTGACTACTTTCCATATGCCTGAATCTAACGATAGCTGGAGTGTGAGAAATCTCTTTCGCACGTATAATCAAACGATGCTCTATCCAAAAATGCTCAAGAGAGTAAAGATAGCGAAATACACCTCCTCAAATCGAATCCTCTCCTATACCATCAAGGCACATCAAACATCCCTTAAATCCACTTACCCGTCGCTCATTAAATTGTTCCTATCCGGCGTGCAATTTACAAGAAACCTACGGGCCTTAAGAGTGTCAATTTGATGGAACCACTATTGCAAGCATATTAGGCTGACCAAGCAACATAAGGATCACTAAAAAACTCCAACGCAACCTTTACGGATAGGCTCTAAGAACACCTCACTGCATGAAGAGGAGAACCCAACACACTATAGACTTAGACAACGACATAGAACCATTACAAGCATACATCAACACACTCATTCTAGTAACATTCCACTGACCTCAAATTCAAAAGCTCTAAAAGCATCCAATTTAATGAAAAGCACATACAACCTCTAAAGATACGACTTTAGGCTTACTACCAAGGTATTTGCATCTTCCCTTAATTTGTCGGATTTTAGTTCGACAATAGTGTCCTAGAATTATTGTAATAGATAATGGCTGCTTTTGTAATTTATCTCTGGAATCCAAACCATGAAAATAAACTACTCCTCTTATGCTTTCCTTTTTTGTTTAATCCAATCCTCTCTTGTTTAATTTCTTTTTGTCTTAAATGACAAAAAGGGGGAGATTACTTATAACTTATGCCTATGTATACAATTCTCTATATATGTGATTGGTAATGCCAAATTATGCCAACTTAGGCTCAGACTAGTACTCAGGAGACCATATATATGCTCTGATTATGTGATATTACCCTGATATGCATTCTGATCGAAGGCTAGATGCAACCTTCGTCTAACTGACGCAGTTCAATAACTGTACCCACGTATTGTACCTCTGAATACACAATTTGGCTGCTGAAATCATAATAATGCTTTGCTGAAAATGAACTACCTACTCACTAGGATGCTCGTTACAAGAGATTTCAGGGTAGGCAAGGATTTCATAACACACAATCTCAGAGGATTAAAACTGTGTGGTTTGTCATTAAATCATTTTAAAGGAGTTGTAAAGCCATGACTTCCGTCTGTATCCCTATATCCTTATTGACACTTAAATTCCAGAATGTCCACAAACACCGATATAACTCAAAAAAATATGAGAAAGATAATTTGAGGCTTGAATCTGGAAGTTTTGAATTGAGAAACTTTGTCAGTGAGATCCAGTAAAATCAGCTAACCGACAGCCCTATCACAGATCACTCAACACTTACGAGGACCAAAAAGCTTGGAAACCTCAAGAAATTCAACCAAAAGTGGGAGGATGCGCTTGAGAAGATGCAAATATGTATATGGATTAGTTGTTTAGTTGACTAAATGGTGCCTGGCCACACTTATAGAACTCGAGTGAATGTTCTAACGCGCAACTGCGAAGAAAATTCAGCTTAATATGTTTATTCGGTAAAATGCTGCTACGAGTTGTGTATGACAAACTATACACACCCCCATACTGAAACTCGAATTACATACTCTATAACTCGCTCTTAAACTGATGTCTAACCTATTCATTACGCGTAGTATTAGTTTTCAATGCATTCATGATCATATAAAATGATACTTACGATAAATACGGGCAGAATTTTACGAAATCTCCTTAAACCCTGACCATATCATCGTTACACAACGATTCAAGAAATCCATTAAGCACGACGTTGAATATATCGAACCAATATGGGCAAGTGTTCGAATCCTTAAAGCTCAACGGTGTGTGTAAAGTCCAACTAATCTAATATCTTATATCGATCTGCAATATGAGGGAAAAAATTCGGCATGTCCCTGTTTTATTTGAGGCTCTAACTAACAGACTACCTATAAACCGACCTAGACTCAATCATCATCGACTTTATAGTTAGAAAATTGGCAGATAACATTTTATGAAAGATTCGCCCATTTAATTACCCATTTTAACCTTTAAAACTGAACTTCAACAACTGACAATAACACCTTTTAATAATTCAAAATAAACCTTTAGCCATTAAAAGAAACGACATTCCCGTGTAAAACACCCCCAATTTTCAAAAATTAGCCCATTATCTTTAATTGATTTGTGAGTCAGTAAAAATTTGATCATTATTTCAAAAAAGAAATATTTCACACAAATATTTAACTATAACATACTTTTGAGTTTGACTATAAAACGAAACTAACACCACAAAACCATTCAGGTAAACGATCATAAGGAGATCCCCAGTCAATACCATACCGGAAACGACAAAAACGGGGTAATACATTTACACTATTTGGATGTATATACAGATCATTATCAATATTATGAGATCATTAGTAGCGGAAAATGTTCGTTCACTCAATCCATATGGCAATCCAACCAGTTTAAACAATTCAAAATTCTAACATAACAAGAGATGTACAGTCTTCCAGATTAAAAGTAAACGCAACCCCAAAGGAAAGACATCCGTTCCTTCCACTACAATGCACTGTTATCAAGGGGCCATATAGCCTGACATGATTCATTTTACAAAATTAACTAAACACCTGAGTGATCTCCACGCGCCGGCTATTCTATGAGAATAGACCTCCCAACAACGTGTTTCTAATTACTCGATGCTTTGCGTCAAGCTTCCGTTTAACTCGGTCTTCACCATCTTCCACAATGGATACACACTACTTACGTCAAACGTACTACGCGTGTCACCAGAATCCCAAAACCATAATGCACAAACAAAGGCATCCACTATAGGGATCCAGTCACTCGATGTTACATAAGTACACGGCTCACTCCTAGAAGGGTCAAACAAGCCCCGAGATTTTACCACCAACAATAAAATTTCGTAACCGCAAAGGGTCCATTAACACCCCCAATACACAGCAAAACACTAAAACATGATTTTCATAATTTACCACGTAATTCATCAATTACACAATAGACATTTCTAAAAACATCTTTTATAACCACGTAGAACAATTCCAATCTCAAATAACCTTTTACAAACATAAACGACATAAGCCACCATTACAATCATGAATTTGTTCCATTTAGTACCCGACTAAAAAAGGCGTATTTAGTGCGTCATTAACCCCAATAATATTAATTCGCTTAGCCCAATTAACAATGATAATACTTCAAAAACTGAAGTTCTTCACAACTAACAACATACAAGTTAATACCTTATCTCACACACACTCGCACCAAAGATGAAGTCAGCCCTTTGATAAAAATGTGCACTATAGCTAGGGAAGAGGCAGATACACGAGTAGTACCTCCTAAACCTCTCCAAACGTTAGACCATAAAACGGCACTTTTTGCTGAGCTTTCCTCGATTGCCAAATCAATTTGGGCAGTTCTGCTGAGTTTACTGATGACCAGGAATCGATTCCAAATCGATGTATCTCTCGGCTGAGTTTTATATCTGATTTCCAGTCCCTAGTGTTGCCAAATCGGGATTATCGCAAACTCCCGGCTATCGCATATTGCGGCGCCTCCAGGTATTTAGCTGAGTCATAGCACCGGAGCGAGTTCCTGCCTCTCTTGCAATCGATTTTCCAAATCTATTTCTTAATAGGATTTTGAAAGATATATTTATACAATCGAGTTGGCAAAATCGATTAGGTTAAAATAGTGTGTGTGAAAGCCATCTTCCTCCCTTGCACAAACTCCTACTCTCTCCATCGGATTAGGAAAATCGTATTTACACACTTGGCATTATAGTGCTCCATTTAGAGATACAATACTGTAAAAGAAAAACAATACAGTGTCGGGAAGTATTTGGTCATTTCTATATCGGGCAATTCTCCCACAATAAAAACCTTGAACTCTTTTCTTCGTTTTCATATTCAAAAGCAAGAATGAGATAATGCGCGAACGTCGGCGAAAACCTTTGATCTAACTCTCCCCCAACTTGTTACTAGTTTTGAAGAAAATGGAAAGCAGACAACATACAATGAATATCGAATGAGAGTAATATCGAGAGGAATTGTTTCACAATGGGTACGACTAGAATGGATGAACCAATGGATCGTAAGATCTCTACTCCTTGTCTTTCCTTCACCAAATCTATTCTCAAACATCATCATACATCTTACACTACATCTTCTATATTTCCTAACATCATCATTACCTATCCAACTCATCTCATTTATCCGTCGCGTTTCTCTCGAATATTACTGGTTTCCTTTATCCCTCTGCATTATATTCCAAAAACATGTTATCACCCAAATAATTTACCATACAAAACTATTACACATTAAACACTTAATTAATATTAAAACACAAGATATACTTAACACAGCATTTCATAAACCAAAAAATACTCAAAAACCACACATAGGATAATTTTTCAACTAATTGTTAAACAGATACCATTTCACCCGTTAACGGGCATGTAGTATATTCAATTCTACTAACAGAGGACAATATCACACACCGCTGGCAGTTGTTCTCTCAATTTCGGAAACAATACACTAAATTTTCATCGCCACGAGGGGAACTGTTAAAGATCGGCATATACTGTAAAACAATATCTCTTACTAATTTCACTGAAAAGAATACTCCAAAATATTATTTACTTTGGCTTACGTAAACTGCTTTACCCTGCAAGCCAGAGAATTGCCAACACAACTTCATCAACAGCCAAGTATGTGACATACAAAACTTACCGATAACTTTTAAACAGATTAAAGGAGTTGTCTAATAACGTTTACAACGTCCGAACCACCTTCCCTATTTCGATCTTGGGCTAGTACGCCCTTATGAGTAGGTATGGAACCGTTCTACCGTTTGGCTAGTGTATGCCAATGAAAGGAGGTTGAGGTGCCAGCCGGTGTCTTAGTCGCCGAGCTGATGAGTCAGCAGAAGACTGACCTAGGGAAACTTGATCATTGACCACCAGAAT
>PGTU02015001.1:0-33343 GCA_002896215.2 Cicer echinospermum | reverse complement strand
ATTTTGGTGAAAAATCAACATGACATATGTGGAGTATTTCAGCGATATCTGGAGTTCTAGATGTCCAATTAGTGTCATTCCAAGTGCTAATGAAAGCTAAGATCCATATCTACAACTTTCATGAAGACAACGGGACCAAATTCAGAAGCACAAGATGAGAAAAATGCAAAATACATCAGACAGCAGATGAAATGCGCCTAGAGCGCGTCCTGAGCGCTTGGAGCGCATTTCTCAGCATCAGGCTCTGCCAACGCGCGCTTGGAGCGCGTTTTTCCGCGCCTGGGGCGCGCGACGCGCACCAAAATCATAAAAACGCAGATTTTTACTGTTTTAGGGATCTTTTTTGACTCTGGGGAACTTGGGAGACTTGTGCCCTAGCATAGAAACTCAAAGACGGCCGTTTCTACCGCCATTGAAGCAGTTTTATCAAGAATCATCCATGAATCATTCTTGTAATTCTTCTTTAATCCTTATCTTTTGTATGTCTGTCATGAGTAACTAAACCCTATTTGTTAGGGATGAGTGTAACCAGATGAAACCCTTAATTTTCTGATTTGATTTCTAGTTATATGAATGAGTTTATTGAATTGTTTTTCTCATCTCTGTGCTTAATGCTTTTTATTGCTTGATCAACATTAAAATGTTCTACGATTTGTATTTTGAAACGGAAGTGGACTTTACGAATGCTTGAGATGAGAAATTCATGAATTTGTAGTCTAGACATAGGTGCAGGTCATGAAACCAATTAAATTAGTTGCAAAGCAATAATTTACAAAAGAATTTCTATATGGTAATGCTTAATTCTAATCTTAAATCTACTAAGGAATTAGGGGTTACTTTGGAATTAAAGGTTCTGTCACTAAGACATTAGGGCAAGAATAATAAAGAGAATTCGGTAATAATTCAATAAAGGAATTCAGTAACTAGGATCAAATTAGACACCAAGGTTGGATTCGAAGTGAAACTCATCCCTGACATTTTTCTCATTATAAAAGATCAATTTTACTACTGCTGTCAATTTTAATTATTATTTCAATCAACTTGGGAACTTTTTGTTCAACTTTAGTAACTAAATATAATTCAATAGTAAAACGCAATTCCTTCGAGTCGACACTCGGGTACTCGTTTATTATACTTGCAACGGTTATTTTTTTTTTCAGTACACTCCTGAAACGCAATCCAAAGTTTTTGGCGCCGTTGCCGGGGATTGCCAATCACTATTGAATTTTCATTTATCTATGAATTGAAATTTTTTTGCTCTGCAATAAATTTTTTTCTCCTTTATTTATTTCAAAAAAAAAAAAGAGAAAAAGAAATATTTGTTTAAGAACTGCTCGTTTTTATTAATCATTTATTTTCTTCATTACTCTTCTTATCACAATCTGTCTAACCTTGTATGCGAGGCCATCGTCAGGCTGAGCTATCTTGATCCGAATTGAAAAAACAGCGACAAGACACATCGGAAGGCAGCTCGAGAAAGGAGACGACAGGGAAGACAGTTAGTTGTGGAAGAAGAGGTTTTGGGTGATGTGTCATATTTACTGAAATGGCCGACCTACCAGCCACCAGAACGTACTCTCAGAGAATATGGGATCGAATAGAAATCGTGCTCGATTAACCCATTCATCACCACACGTTGACAGTCAATAAGTTGAAATAAGTCTGCTTTATGACCAGAGTTGAGGGAAATTCATTTTGCTGGTAGACATAACGGAAGACGCTAATAGACACTCACCAATTTCTTGAGTTATGTGAAACAGTGAAGGTGGAGTGGTTTGTCTGAGGAATGGCAAGAAATTGAAGCCTATTTCCATTCTCTTTGATAGATGATGCTAAGGAGTGGTTCTTTCATTCCCGCGACAGTCACAGCATGGATGATCTTTAGGATAGTTCTTGGAACAATATTTCCCCAGCCATGTTCGTTAGAAAGAGATGGAAATCACCGTACAAAAAGAAAGAGGAGGAATCTCTTCGTGACACTTACAGGAGATTCAGAAACTTACTAGCCGGATGTCTAATCATGCTTATGACGGACACTGCCCAAATGCAAATATTCTGTAATGGTGAGCGCGAGCACTAGAATATGTTGATGCCAGCAACTGGTGGTTCTTTGAATTACAAAACGCAGCAGAGCACGAAAGATATTGAGATCATGGCATCACATGAACAGATGATATTGTATGATAGAAGTGGTGGTCAACAAGTGTGAATGGAATTGAATGTTTATGGTGGGTTAGCTCAGACAGGCCTATATCGAAGATGGAAGAGGTTATCGCCACTGAGATAAAGAAGGAATGGCAGCTCTAAAATATACAACCACAAGTGCGGCCCGTCAAATTACTAAAGGCAACTAGTTGAAAATTTTGTGGAGGAGCACATAAAACTGGAGTCTGTGAAGCACTGGATGATAAGAGGTAGAAGAACTAGAACGGGTGAATTTTGTGAGCATAACAAAGGCAGAATAACCCCCTACTCTAATACATACAATCCTGGTGGAGAAATATCCGAATTTTCTCTGGAGAGATCAACAAGGTAGATCTCAGGGTCAACAAGAAGCTCAACAAACAATTCCCACCCAGAAAGGCTGCTTGGGAGAGCGCTATAGAAAAACTGTTACAAGCACAAGTTCGTTCATTGAGGAGTCAAGAGCGCGTCAGAAAAATCACTCTGCATCAATAAAAAATTTGAGATCAATGGGGTCAACATGCTCAACAAACGACACAAAGAACGCTCTGGAAATCTACCTAGTGACACAGTGCCGGAACCCAAGAACAATGTTAATGCAGTGACAGAGGAGTGGCAAAGGTGAGAGAACAAGTACCACCTGAAGCCGACAGAGTAGAAGTACCTTGACTCCAACTCACCGGGAGGGAAATTGGTCACACCAATATCGGTTGAAGAGGCGCATCGCTATTGAAAAGAGAAGAACCCGTGGTACAAAAAGGGGACCACTGCCAAAACCAGAAATTCGACTTCATTCCTCTCAAAGATTAAGGAGGAAGAAACTGAAAAGCAATTTTGGTAATTTCTTGATGTTTTTAAAAAAATACATATTAACATCCCTTTGCAGAAGCACTGGAGCGATGCCGACATATGCTAAGTTCTATGAAGATATTCTGTCGAAAACAAGAGAAAATCGGCGGTGAAAACAGTTATCTTACTAAAGAGTGTAGTGCGATACTACTAAGCGAAGCTGCCACCGAAGCTCAAGACGACTGGAAGCTCTCATCCCTGCGTCTGTGGCCCGGGGGCCGCTATTGGACAATATGATACTTTGGGAAGGCTTTGTAGCTGATCTTTGGGCTAGTGTAAGTCTTATGCCCCTTCAATGATACAAAGAAATTGGCATTTGAAAAGTCAAGGACACACAGCTGATGTGTACAGTTTGGCGGACCGCTCGATGAAACATCCCTATGGAGTGGTGGAAGATGCTGTTGGTTAAGTGTGACAAGTTCATTTCAGTAGATTTTGTGGACTAATATCGGAGGAAGACAACGACATTCTTTGATTTTGGGAAGGCCGTTCTTGGCAACAGGGAGAGCTTTGATTGATGTAGCAGATGGCACCCTAACTTGCAAAGTAAATGATTAGAAACGTCACTTTAACATTTCTAAAGCCATGGAACACTCAAAGAAAGAGAAGGGTGCAATCGAATCGAGATTGTTAGATGAGATAGTCAATGAAGAAATAAAGCATCATAACACCCAGCCTGCCATTGAAAGAGTTTTATGTCTACCCCAAGATGTCGTCCAAGAAAGTGAAGACCCAAAGATGAAGGAGGTGTGGGCCATGTTTAGAAGCATCACCATCCTACTCCTCCCGTTTTCCTACTAGTTGGGAAGACTTGAAAGGGAATGAAGACAAATCGCTGAGAAAAAGACACCACTGATAAACTCAAGCAGCTGCCTCTTCATTGAAATATGTATTCCTGGTGAAGAAGAAAAAAACCAGCCATAATATAGTGCAAGCTTAAGCGAGTTACAAGAAGATAAGTTTGTTGAGAATTCTGCGGAAGCAAAGGGTGCTATCGGTTTCATTGATGACTTATCTCATGGGAGACAATCACAAACCGGTAGTACAACCCCAAAGGAGATTGATCCGGTAATGAAAGAAGTAATCAGGAAAGAGGTGGTAAAGCTACTAGAAGCCGGACTCATATATACCAAGATTCAGATAGCTCCTGGGTGAGTCCCGTCCAAGTGGTACCAAAAAGGGCGGAACGACTGTCATCACAAATGAAAAGAACGAGGTAATTCCTACTCGGACGGTTACAGGCTGGAGAGTGTGTATTGATTACAGGAGATTGAACAGTGCCACGAGGAAGGATCATTTCCCGCTCCCTTCATTGATCAGATGCTTGAGCGGTTAGCCGGACATGAGTATTACTGCTTCCTAGACGGCTATTCAGGATACAATCAGATAGCTGTAGCACCCGGGGATCAAGAGAAAACTGCATTTACATGTCCGTATGGGGTATTTGCTTATCGAAGAATGCATTTGGATTGTGTAATGCGCCAGCCACATTTCAAGGTGCATGATGTCCATATTTTCTGATATGATTTGAGAAACATATTGAGGTATTCATGGACGACTTTTCTGTATTTGGCTCATCCTTTGATAACTGTTTGATTAATCTATCTCTTGTATTAGAAAGGTGTGAAAATCTACTTGGTCCTAAATTGGGAGAAATGTCATTTTATGGTAAGGGAGGGAATTGTTTTAGGCCACCGAATCTCCCACAAGGGATCGAGGTAGACAAGGCCAAAGTTGAAGTGATTGAAAAACTTCCCCCCTACCAACAAGAAAGGCATTAGAAGCTTTTTAGGCCATGCTGGATTTTATAGAAGGTTTATAAAAGACTTTTCAAAAATTGCAAAACCACTTACAAACTTACTTGCGAAAGACACACCTTTCAAATTCAATGAAAGATGTTGCATGCCTTTAACAATTTGAAAAACCAGCTGATAACTGCCCCCATCATCACTGCACCTGACTGGTCACTGCCTTTTGAAATCATGTGTGATGCAAGTGACAGTGCTATTGGGGCAGTTCTGGGACAAAGAAAAGACAAGATGTTGCATGTGATCTACTATGCTAGTCATGTTTTAAATCAGGCACACACAATTATGCTACAACTGAAAAAAGAATTATTAGCTGTAGTCTATGCTTTTGATAAATTTTGGTCTTATTTATTAGGATCGAAAGTTATTGTTTACACTGATCATGCTGCCTTGAGGTATTTGTTACTAAGCAGGAATCAAACCACGGTTGCTTAGATGGATCCTATTACTACAAGAATTGACATTGAGATCCGGATAAAAAGGAGTCAGAGAACACTGTGGCTGACCACCTATCTCGATTGGAGAAGTTGAGGAGAATGAGGACATCAGACCGATTCGAGATCAATTTGCTGATGAGCACATCTTTGCCATTACCACGGTACCTTGGTTTGCCAACTTTGCTAATTTCAAGGTGGGGGGTACAATCCCATCTGATTTCACTTACCAACAACGAAAGAAGTTTATCCACGATGCCAAATTCTATGTATGGGATGAACCCTTTCTGTACAAAAGAGGAGTGGATGGGCTGTTGCGAAGATGTGTGCCGAGGAGGAACAAGAAAAGGTAATGTGGCACTGCCACGACTCCGAGTATGGGGGTCATTTCAGTGGTGACCGAACTGCAGCAAGAGTTCTACAATCGGGGCTGTTCTGGCCTTCATTATTCAAAGATACATTCAACTATGTGAAGAAATGCGATCGATGCAACACACGGTAACATCTCAAAACGGGATGAGATGCGCAAAATCCTGTATTAGAAGTAGAAGTGTTCGATGTGTGGGGTATTGATTTCATGGGTCCATTCCCATCGTCATATAACAAAGTTTATATTTTGGTGGCGGTGGATTATGTCTCAAAATGGGTTGAAGCAATAGCTACTCCAAAATGATTCGAAACAGGTTATCACCTTTCTCAAGAAGAACATATTCGCTCGCTTCGGCGTGCCTCGAGCCTTGATCAGTGACGAAGGCACCCATTTTCTAAACCGGAATATGGAATACCTTCTAAAGAAATATAATGTGCATCATAAAGTGGCAACCCCATACCATCCACAAACAAGTGGGCAAGTTGAAGTCTCCAACAGGCAGCTTAAACGAATCCTAGAAAAGACAGTAACTGCCTCACGAAAAGATTGGTCAACGAAACTTGATGATGCACTTTGGGCCTACCGAACAGCTTTTAAGACCTCCCTGGGTATGTCACCGTATCAAATGGTGTATGGTAAAGCTTGTCATCTACCTCTCGAACTTGAACATCGAGCATTTTGGGCGACGAAGTACTTGAACTTTGACTCAGCAAGGCGGGAGAGGTGAGAATTCTTCAACTTCACGTGTTAGAGGAATTCCGGAATTTTGCTTATGAGAATGCCAAAATATATAAAGAAAAAACCAAGAAATGCCATGACAAAAAAATCAAATTCAAGGAATTCCAAGAAGGAGAACTAGTTCTCCTATTCAACTCAAGATTGAGTTTGTTTCCCGGAAAACTAAAGTCAAGGTGGTCGGGCCCTTTCAAGGTAACCAAGGTATTTCCACACGGTGCCGTCGAAGTGAAAGATGTACACTCCGATCGGAACTTCAAGGTTAATGGACAAAGACTCAAATCGTATTTCGGGGAAGAGTCAAAACGTTCGATGGAGTCCATCCATCTGGTTGCCATTTGAAGAATGATCTGTCAAGCTTAGGACACTAAACAGCGCTTATTGGGAGGCAACCCCAACTTCATATCCTTTGCATTTTAATTTCATGTCACTTTATATTACTTTCAATTTTAGTTTTGAATATACTAATTTTATTCATTCTTGATGTTTAGTATAGGCAAGAAATCATAAAATGTGTTAGGGAGTGTATTTTTTCAGTTGAGAAGGGGAAAAAACGCGCCTGAAGCGCAAACCGTGCGCCTGAAGCGCATTCAGGGAGTTCAGCACTGTGAACGCGCGCTGGGGCGCGCCTGGGCGCTTGAAGCGCATTTCCCAGCTTCCTTTACGGTGAACGCGCGCCTGGAGCGCGCTTGGGGCGCTTGAAGCGCATTTCCCAGCTTCCTCTACTGCCAACGCACGCCTGGAGCGCGCCTGGGCGCTTGAAGCGCATTTCCCAGATTCCACTACTGCCAACGCGCGCTTGGAGCGCGCCTGGGGCGCTTGAAGCGCATTCCACAGACATCCTGGCAATTCTGGGCCTATTTTAAACACTACAAGTAAGTCAACTTCCTATCTTTCACATACACCATTATCATTGAAGGTCAAGCTCCCTCCTTGCACACAATCTCGAAAATTGTCTCATCCTCAAGTAAGTTTCTATCTCTTATCCAATCATCCCATCCTCAAGTAAGTTTCCCCAAGCCTCTAAATAACAACTCATTCTTGTTTACTGATGCATGTGGGTTTTTCTCTTTTAAATTTGAATCTATGCTAAATGTATACATTATGCATGCACACATGCTTGTTTAAAGAGATTGAATGGGGTTAGTGGTTGCGAGATTGGGGGTTGTTCATTCATTACTATGCCTGCATTCCAACTGTTTGATAAAATGTCACAATCATTATTATGCCTGCATTCCAACTGTTTGATAAAATGTCACAATCACCAACCATTACTATGCTTGCATTCCAACTGTTTGTCGAAATGACACAACCAAGGTAGACAAACTCATGGCCATGTACGATGTTATTTTTCCAAGATAGACCGTACCTAAATTAAGTAGCTCTCATTTGAAATATTCTGAAACTTGGGGGTAATTACTTGTTTTTTCAGGATCGAATGGCAACCCAACAAAAAACAAAACGAACTAAGGTTGCAGCTACATCTTCCGCCCCACAACACGATGCATTCCTATTCAAGACCAGGGCAACACAAGACTACCATGCCAAACTCCCAGCAGTCCACAAGTTTGTAAGTGAAAAAAATTTTCAGTTGGAAGACGGTGAATTTGTTGACATCCAGGCTATGATTGCTTCCAGAGGATGGGAGAAGCTGACCACATTTGTAACCACAGCGAGCAAGTCATTAGCTGCGGAATTCTACTCTAATGCTTCGATCTAAAGTCTGACCAACCATTCCATTTGACCAATTTGTGAGTTACGTGAGGGGAAAAAGAGTACCATTCACACCTCAAGTCATCAATGACATGTTTGGCCTGCCGAACTATAGTGATTGCCGCTTTCTAGCTATGGAAACACAACGTATAAGACCCAGCAGTCAGGAAATCCTACGCATTTTATGCAGACCAGACACAGATTGGGTACGAAATAGAGATGGCTCAGTTCGGAAATTACGCTCAGTGGACCTCACACCGACTGCTAAAGCATGGAGTACTTTTGTCCATCATACACTATTGCCATGTTCGAATGTGTCTGATATAACATTTCAAAGAGCATGTCTAATACTTGCTATCTTAAAAGGTGACAGGATTAATGTGGGCATGTTAATAGCCAAGGATATCAGGGGCACAACCATTCTTGATCCCCCAACAGGCTACTTCCATCACGCCTCCCTGATAGGCAAATTATGTGAGCTGGTGCGAGTGGTACCAAAACAAGGCGAAGAAATGTTGAAACCAGCTACTCCAATCACTGCCAGATGGATAACAAAACACTCTATGATTCCAGCAGACCATCCTGTTACCCCACCAGCAGCAATTCCAGCAGAGGAAAATACTGAGCCACAAGAACCACAGCACCACCCTCCACACTCACCCCAGCTCTCTAACGAGGACAAAATCAGTAGATTGGAAACTATGATGGAACAAGTGATGATTGATCAGCGAGATGGACATGCCCGATTAGAAACGGGGATGACCAATCTCTATCGAGCATTTGCCTCCTCTCAACAGACACCAGGAGGCATGTTTTATGCGGATTTATTCACACCTCACCATTATACCGGCGACCATAGCGAAACAGGAGCAGACGATCTAAACGAGGATCCGTGAATTGCTAAACTAGAGAAGTTTTCTTTCTTTTGTTTTTGAATTTTTTTTTCTCCTTTCTTTTCTTTTTCTTTTTGTTGTTTGTCCTGTTGCTTTCCGTTTTCTCGCTTTCTTTGTTTAATGTCAGTGTATGTTGACTTTCTGTTCTTCATGTTTTTTTTTTTTGTTCCTTTCACTAAATGTGTACTATGATGAAACAGTTGTAATAACTTGCACTTGATCTTAAAATTTCTGTTTGTGATTTTGCAAGTTAAATTTCATTTCTTAGATTATGTTATTGCTCAAGTCGACAAGCCTTCCTAATGCATGCATTCTTGATTACTAAATGGTTGTAGAAGGCTAATATGCCATCAATTTTTCAAAAATACATTTTAACTTTTCAGAAGCATGTTGGCTTTATTTTGATTGTTCATACTCTCTCTTATTATCCTAGCTGTGAGCTTTTGAGCCTAAACACTTAATTCTTTGTTGTGTGATTATCCAGACATGTGTTATCCCTCTAGAACTTGCACTAATTCTGACTTGCATCACTTGTAATTTATGCATACATTGAGGCAATTTTATTGGTCGTTTGAGCCTTTCTAACTACCCTATGAAAATTTTAACCTTTGCTAGCCCCTTTGAGCCTTGCCCTTTTATTTTGGTTACTAGCCACATTACAAGCCAAACACCTGACTTTAAATTAAATCACCTTACTTGGAGTTAGGTAGAAAAAAAAAAATTTGGTCTTGATAAAATTCTAAGTTTGGGGTTGCTCATGGGATAGCAACTTTTTAAGTTTGGGGTGGTGATTCTCACAAAAATAAAATAAAAAGAAAAAAATAAAAAGAAGAAAAATAAAAATGAAAGAAGAAAGAAGAAAAAACAAAAACAAAATATATCTTCTTGGTTCTTCTGTCAATGTCTGAGAATCTCCATAATGAAAAGATGAAAAAAAAATGGTAGAATAAGGTGGAAATGTAGGCCTAACTCCAAGTGGTAAAGCCTACTATCCCAAAATGTCCTACCCTTACCTAAGCCACATTACAACCCGAAAGTCCTCCAAAAATGTATGTGTTTGCTGCATTGTGATTGCTAACTAGAATTTTTTCAAGCCTATGGTAGCGTGATGCATGTTCTAGGATTAGAGTGATAAATTCATAAACCTTTCTAAACACTTGAGAGAAATTTTGGTGAGATTGTGTGAAGAGAGAGTTGAATTTGATGAATGAATGCCAAGGTGTACAAATCTTGCTGTCTGTATTTTTGAAAACAACCATAGAGCATGATGAATGTTTTGTAGTAGCAAGAACTTTGAAATTTGAGTTTGATGAATTTTGAGAAATTGAATTTAAGTGTGCATTTAACAGGACCAAATATGAAATTAATTGTTGCTTGGGAACAAGCAATAGATTAAGTTTGGGGTTGTGATGACTATTCATCATATGCATATTTTCCCACTGTTTTAGTCTTATTTATCCTCAATCATCAGTTAAATTAAGGGTTTATTTAATACAATTTGTTGATTTTGTTCTTTGAGTTAATAAAATGTTTTTTGTTTTTATTTCGTTGATTAAGTAGGAATTTGTCGTAATTTTACATTGCGTTTTGTTTTAGTGCAGTGCTGAATTTTGGTGAAAAATCAACATGACATATGTGGAGTATTTCAGCCATATCTGGAGTTCTAGATGTCCAATTAGTGTCATTCTACGTGCTAATGAAAGCTAAGATCCATATCTACAACTTTCAAGAAGACACCGGGATCAAATTCAGAAGCAAAAGATGAGAAAAATGCAAAATACATCAGACAGCAGATGAAATGCGCCTGGAGCGCGTCCTGAGCGCTTGGAGCGCATTTCTCAGCATCAGGCTCTGCCAACGCGCGCTTGGAGCGCGTTTTTCCGCGCCTGGGGCGCGCGACGCGCACCAGAATCATAAAAACGCAGATTTTTACTGTTTTAGGGATCTTTTTTGACTCTGGGGAACTTGGGAGACTTGTGCCCTAGCATAGAAACTCAAAGACGGCCGTTTCTACCGCCATTGAAGCAGTTTTATCAAGAATCATCCATGAATCATTCTTGTAATTCTTCTTTAATCCTTATCTTTTGTATGTCTGTCATGAGTAACTAAACCCTATTTGTTAGGGATGAGTGTAACCAGATGAAACCCTTATTTTCTGATTTGATTTCTAGTTATATGAATGAGTTTATTGAATTGTTTTTCTCATCTCTGTGCTTAATGCTTTTTATTGCTTGATCAACATTAAAATGTTCTACGATTTGTATTTTGAAACAGAAGTGGACTTTACGAATGCTTGAGATGAGAAATTCATGAATTTGTAGTCTAGGGATAGATGCAGGTCATGAAACCAATTAAATTAGTTGCAAAGCAATAATTTACAAGAGAATTTCTATACGATAATGCTTAATTCTAATCTTAAATCCACTAAGGAATTAGGGGTTACTTAGGAATTAAAGGTTCTGTCACTAAGACATTAGGGCAAGAATAATAAAGAGAATTCGGTAATAATTCAATAAAGGAATTCAGTAACTAGGATCAAATTAGACACAAAGGTTGGATTCGAAGTGAAACTCATCCCTGACATTTTTCTCATTATAAAAGATCAATTTTACTACTGCTGTCAATTTTAATTATTATTTCAATCAACTTGGGAACTTTTTGTTCAACTTTAGTAACTAAATATAATTCAATAGTAAAACGCAATCCTTGAGTTCGACACTCGGTACTACCGTTTTATTATTACTTGCAACGATCCAGTACACTTGCTGAAACGCAATCAATGAGCTAAACTTACTTGAGAAGAACAACACTTGAGCTCTCATACCTAAGCCTGTCAACTCTAAAATTGTAGGCAACAAGTGGGTTTTTAAAAGAAAGTAGGAAATTCTAGGAGTTGAACCACCTAGATTCAAAGTTAGACTAGTAACAAAGGGATTCACTCAAAAGGAAGGGGTGGGTTACGATGAGATTTTCTCCCCCGTAGACAAACAAGCATCAATAAAATAATCCTAGCAATGGTAGGACATTTAGACATGGAGTTAGAATAGATGGATGTCCGAATATCCTTTCTCCATGGTGATCTCAAGGAAACAATGTTGATGCAACAACTAGATGGATTTAGGGCACATAGAAAGGAAGATTGGGTCTGCCTTCTAAAAAGATCACACTTTGAGCTAAAACAATCACTAAAACAATGGTACTAGAGCAAATGTTTCAGAAAAATCAACTCCAAATATTTTAGCATAGCCCTTCATTACAAATCTTTCCTTGGGATTATAATGGAATCATTTGCTTTATGTTAGGTTCTAAACACCCATTTAACACCACCACTAGAAATTTGGCTTTCAGTGACCGAATTAGAGACCGAAAAAATTAATCGCCGAAGAGACTAATTTAGAGACGAAATATTTATAATAGTTAACTAAAACCAAATGTGTCTCTAAAATGGTCACAAATTGATTTTAGCGATCGATTTAGAGACCAATCAAATTCTTTTTTGTTCTCTTAACACTAATTTTTCTAAATCCCTATACTCACTCAAAAAATTAGATTTAGAGTCCGATTTAGAGACCAATTATTTTTTGTTTTTATAATAAAATAAACAAATTAATTATTTTACTAATAAAATCATTTATATTATTAATTAAAAAATAATATAGCATTAATATTTTTTTATTGTAATTTATAGCATAGTATAAATTATTATTAATTAATTATATAAAACCAAAAGAGAAAGCAAGTTAATGAATAAGAGTTAGAAATCACAACTCAAATTATGAGCCATTTTTCGTTCCAAACTTTCTCCTTCATCCTCGCAAACCTTAGCGCCTCCATTATTTGTTCTCGCCATTCTCGAGCATCCTTCATTCTCTTTTTCCTTTGCCTTCGTCTCCTTTAAGGCCTCAATAAACACCATCTCTCGTTCCATTAGCATCTATTGTTTAGACAAAATCTAATCTTTTTGTTTTGATGAAAACAAACAAAAAGTTAATTAAGAATGTTAATTATGATTCTAAGTATTTTGGTATTTAACATGTGTGTTTAAGTGTATTAATCAAATATAGAATCCAAGTAAAGCAAGAATATATCAGCATGAAAAGTAAAATCTGAACAAACAAGAAAGAAGAAAATTCTTAGTAAAATCTGGAAAATGGAGAATGTTCTTCAGCTTCAGAACGATCATCACAGCTCCAAAACCAATCAATCTCCACTAGTTAAAAGAAGTTTTAGCCTCTGGATTTTACATCTATATCATCAGCACTTGGCAAGGAACAAACTGAGATGATTAGATTCAAAGAAGCTACTCGAATCACAAAGAGAGAAGATCACGAATTAGCAAGACCAAACATATCTGAACATTCTTGACAACATTCTGATAAATCTGGACAGCAGTGGAATGATCGTTACAACTCCAAAATCAATCAATCTCCATTAGTTCAAAGAAGATTCTACCTCTGAATTTCATGCTAATGTTATCAGTACTTGGCAAGGAACAAGTAGGAACCATTCTAGTCAACGAATGCATTTGAATCACAAAGAGAGAAGATCACAAATTAGCAAGACCAGACATATTTGAACATTCTAATCAATCTGGACAGCACTGCAGCATCAGCCTCCAAATTGATATACACTCTCCAGCTTGTTACACTTGATCTTCAGCAACAAACATCTTTCTCCAAAATGACCAGACAAGTCTCCAGATTGATTATCAATCTCTGTTTCTGCAGAATTTCAACATTGATCTCCTTACTTCTGCAGAAATTCGCCATCATTTTCCAAACTGTTTTGGACAAAATCAAGGCTCCAGATCGAAGCTGTAACATCAATACTTACATATGAAGCTTCAAGGATCATTAAACACAAGATAAATTTGATCAATAACAAAGAAACCAACCCAATCAACAAAGTTCAAATTATGTTCAAGGTTGTATATTTTTATTCAAATATATTAGTTTTGGTCAAATCTGACAGAGCACTACCAACAGCTCTTTTGACTATTATTAAATGCTCTAAAAAGCCTACATAAATAATTTCAAGCTCAAGGAAAAATCAGAGCTTCAAGTACTAAGAAAATTCATTACTCATTTCAATCATACTTGAAAATCTCTCACACACATACATTGAATCAATTAAGATTTTTCCCATTCGATTCCTAGAATCATTCTCGTGTATTTTTCCGTCAAAGAATCAAAACTCAAACAAGTGTTGAGCCTTCTTAGATTCTAACAAAGCAATCTCATCTTTATTGTAAAACTCAAACTATAAGAGTTTAATATAGTTTGGGTAGATTGTAAGAAATCCTATCAAGGTTGACAGGTGACTTGATTGAACTCCTTTCTGGGTGGAAAGGTTTTAACTTTGTAGCAGATCAAGGTTGATCTGAACTAGGTGCTGTAAAACCAAGAAGGTTCTTTGTTTTAAACACTTAGTGGAAAATCTCACGGTTGTGAGGACTGGATGTAACTCGGGTTGGGTGAACCAGGATATATCGTTGTGTGGTATCTCTTCCCTTATCTATTTAATTTTCAGTTTGATTGATTATCAAGTTAAATACATAAACTGAATTATTGATTTTAACTAACCAACAACGTTCTATGTTTTCAGGTTAAAACCAAGAACGTTCTCCGTTTTCGGTTTTCACAACCAATATCAATCTTGAGTTATTTCCGTAAGTTTTTAACAGGAATTTTTAAAAGGTGCATTTACAATTCAAAACCCTCTTTCTTGTAAATCGACATAGTTACTTCATCTATATCTTCGTAACCTTCAACATATCAGTAAACGCAATTTTGCAGTTATGTGGTTCTTCTTTTGATGGTGGTAATGATAGCACCATAATATTAGTAGTAGCACAAACCCTAATCACCTTCGACCATTTTGCATTTTGTCTCTCCGTTTCTCTCCCAAATTGAATGAACCCTAATCAACTTCCATCGTTTCTCATTTCTTAATTTCTCTTTCAAGTCCGTAGGAACCGTAACCTACATATAGTAAGTCCTAAGCGCAATTTCAGGTAATTTCTTAATTTTCTTCTGAATTTCTACTTAAATTTTGTGTTTTAATTTCTAAACATTTGCTTTGGTTTCAATGGATTGCTACTGACTTTATTTTGATTTTGGTTAGATCTGGTGTTATTGTGACATTGGTGCTCGAAAGCTTCAATCCTTTTCAAAGCTTGAAGGTAATAAAACTACTAAGTTAAGCTTTAGCATTTTGCTCAAATTGTTTTTCACCTCTAATTACTCTTTGTAATTGCTTAGCACCTGTGACTTAGAGGTAAAAATGAAGGGAGTTCTGGTATAAATTGTTGGAGCTTCCTCTCAATGTTCAATGGTTGGCTAAACGTGTTCTCAACATTTTCTTCCAGTTGAACATCACAATAGGAATTCTCATAGCATATCTTGTGAATTGGTTTACATCAAAGTAAGCTTAATTAATAATTTTGATGAATTAATTGAAAAGTGTTGAATGAATTGTTTATTGTGTGGAAAATGAACATAATAGATGGTGGATTTGGGTGGAGAATATCATCGGCTGGAGCAGGAATTCCTGCAGTTATGTTAACAGTGGGGTCACTCCTAGTGGATGATACCCCAAACAGTCTCATTGAAAGAGGTAAATAGGAAGAAGGGAAAAATGTGCTAAGAAATATTCGTCGCGTTGAAAACTTTGTTATTACTTTGCTAGTTGTAGCTTCTGTAAGTATTATCGTGAAACATGATGATATGAGTATAGGTAATGTTATTTAAGATCTATGGAGATTAAATGTGAGAAGCTACCGTAGGTAATAAGCTTCAATATAGGTAATAAGAATTAGAGATTTTTTCGACTCTTTATGTAGGATTATAAAAATGTTAGGTTACAAATATTTGGTCCATGGAAAAAATTAGATAAATTGTAACTATTGGTGTGTGGGTTGAATTTATGTTACCTTTGATTGATAAACCAGCTGCATAATCTGAATTGTGTCGGATTTTGATACTGACTTTATCATTTGTATGCTTAAAGCATGACTTAATTTCAAATACAGGTTTGCATCAAACTTGGTGTTTCTTCCAAAAAGGTTTGTTCCTTTCTCTGCTAATTTTCTGATAATTCTTGTTTCTTACTTAGCAATTTTGATTCTAGGTCATTTACCTTACATATTTGGTTCAAACAGTTTAATTTTGTTGATTTTGCTAACGATTTTGTTGATTTTGCTATGATTTTGTTGTATGATTTTTCTGATTTTGCTATTGATCAACTGGACAGTTTTTTATCTCACGTAGCTTAGTCAAAAAGATCTTACGTATGGGGAATTTATCAGAAAAATAAAATTTCAAAACAAAATAATGAAAGTAAAATACAACAAGAATCACAAATAATGGACAAAATCTTAATGTCTTATAAGTTTTACAAACACCTTTCAAAGACTTGCATTCACTGATTAAGAAACATAAAACTCAAATGGCGAGGCATGAGTACCATATCAGATCAACTACCGTAGGAAAGAGTGATTTTGAAATTCCCAAATAAGTGCAATCAATTGAAGTCCTTGCAAAGATTTTGCATAAGAACATTCTGTAAGACAAAATAATATGCATCACTTATGTAGTTGAACGTAACTTAAAAACCAATTAAGAAGTAGAGATACACAATTTTTAATGTTGGGAATGATTTGTTGAATGTCGTTTTGTGATGGAAGATTCTTGTGGATATGTTTATATGTTGGGAATGATTTGTTGATTGTCGTTATGTTTAGGTTAAAGATGGTAAAGTTGATTATATAGTAAGGAATGTTGAAATGTTTGAAACTCCTGATAAGGAGCTGTATGTATTTCATTGCTTAGTGGTTTTATATAGCTGAAAACATAGAGAGAATGTTTGATTTTGTTCTTTGCGTTTTGTATTTATAGTGGATTGTTTTTGGTATTGTTAAATTTGGAGATTTGAAATGTTTGTGCAGGTTATTAAGGATTATGGTAATCTTGTTGATAAGAAGATGGTGTTTATGTTTGATGTTAAAGATAAAAACCCTCTTAATTGTATTGTTTCCTAAGTTAAAATTGCACAAATTGCTCCCAATGTAGGTTTATTTGTTTATTTGTTGTTACTTAGTTTGTGAAATTTATGATTGTTTTTGCATTAATTAAAAGGTTGAATGTATTTATAATTCTGTAACTGCATATGGGTACAAGAAGAACATTGTGCCTTATTCTTTTCAAACATTGTGCCTTATTCTTTTCAAACATTGTAAATGGTATGAATTTCATTATTTATATATGATGATTTGCGCAAAGTTTATGCATGCCACATTGCTGAGTTTTTCAAGTTGATTGTGGTTTGCTCTGATTGTTAACCATCCATAATTAGAAAGTGATTTGACATCAAGTGAATTTGGTTATAATGGTTGTGTTGCTGATAATAATGTGGCCAATGGAGGGAAGGGTCAACATAAAAGATTTGATAAGTCAGAATGGACATTATTAGATTTGTATTCAGGGTGTGGATCCATGTCGACTAGCCTTTGGATTGGAGGGGTTATGATTCCAGGGAACATGCATGGGAGCCAATTGATGATTTGAGGTAAACTCCAGTTATCAAACTATTGAGTATTTATCTCCTTAACTTTGCTTTACTACCTTTTTGTCATAATGTAGGTGAATTAACATCAATTAACCAATAGATAAGGAATTGTCCTAGTTCCCTTTTGTCATAATTTATATTGTACTAGATAAATTATTCTTAGCAAATTTGCTAAAGTATTGCTGGCAAAATTATTCTTAAGATCTCTTAATTTTATTCATTCTTTTATGCCCGGACATTTCTTTCTGATTCTTGTTGTAGTACTTCCTGAAATACATGATACATCAAAAGAATCATTTGGCTAAAGGAGAAAGAAATAGCCATGACAAAGAGAGAAAGAGCAACACAAAAGTGCAACAGCTTGGAAGAGTTGGTTAGAAGTGTAGGGTTGCACTTGTTTCTATAGGATAAATAAGGATGATCCCTAGAGGATCAAGCGTGCTAGACCTTATAGTTAGCTTTGATCGGGGGATATAATTATATAGTTTCATGAAATACTCTAATAATAGGGGATTTAAGCTCATGTCGTATATTTGAAAGAAAAAAATATGTTGTATTTGGTTATGAATAAAATATATTTATGTTTAGACTGAAATTTGATGTGTATTTTTTTGAGAACTTAGAAATACTACTTAATTATACTATAGTTTTTTTATTATATACACTCATATGTTTAATGCACTTAAAATATTTTTTGTCTATGAAACTTTTAGATATTGAAATCAAGTTTAAAAATATGGTTTTCATTGTTATTATTAGACATTAATGTTATGCATTTATTTTTATAAAAAAATTGCAAAGTTCATAGATGGAATTAGTGACCAAAATTTTAATAAAAATAATAGATTCAGTCACAAAATTTGTATGTACATTGGTTGCTAATGACATAGGAAATCAATTCAAAGTGGCTGCTAAATTGGTCTCAAATATTAGGTCACTAAATCGATCACTAAATATCAGTCGATGATTCAATCCACAACAACTAGAGACTAGTGATTTACCATCTAAATTTAAAAGTTCTTGGATTCGGTCGCTAAAAGCAATAGCGACTGATCTTTTAAGAATAGCAACCAAAAAATCAGTCCTTAAAAACGAAATTTCTAGTAGTGCACCAATTACATTTTTCTGTTGGGGTATAGAAACCAATTCCTAAGTTTTGTTCTTCTCAGTCATGTTAAACTTCTCTTGCATTTCAACTATCCATGTTGGATCTTTTTCTACTAAAGTTTATTGTTGAAAGACTCTATAAGCCTTTGAAGTTGTCTTATAGCCAATAAAGATTTATGCCTCAATCTTTTTTTTTAATCTTTTTTATCTCTTTTCACCTTTGGAATATAAGTATAACAAATACATAAAAAAAAAACCTTTATGATATTGAATAGAAGGTTTATGGTCATACCATGCTTCAAAATGAGTTTTCCTTGCACAACCTTTGTAGAAAGTCTATTTAGTAAAAAACAACTCTATTAACAACTACAACCTAGAATTTCCTTGGAAGACTTTTCTCATGCATCTAGCCATCTCCATTATTGTTCTTTTCTTCCTCTCAACCACTCCATCTTGTTGTGGGGAATAAGGAGTAGTAACATGATGCTCAATTTCAGTCTCTTCACATAAAGAATTAAATTGATTTAAGATATACTCTTTTCCAATGTGGGACCTTATAACTTGAATTTTACAATCACATTGATTTTCAATCCAAGCCTTAAACCTTCAAACAACTCATGCAACTTCAAACTTAAATATCAAAATATAAATCCAACACATTCGAGTAAAATCATCAATAACCGCAATGTAATTTTGACTTCCCTATAAAGAGAATTCAGGTTGCATTCCTCCAAGGCATGTGTGAATCAACTACAATTGATGTGATGCTCTTAAATTTTATTGAAGAAATGGAAGTCTGGATTGTTTTACGTATTCACATGCACTACAGCTACTCACATGATCTTCTAATGATGGCAAGCCTTCCACAAAGATGTGTTTTTTCACACACAACAACTCAAAATAGTTGAAATGTCTCAACCTTTTGTGATAAAGCTCAGAAGCATTAATTGGGATTGATACGACAACTTGCACCTCCTCCATAAGATCCAAAGAGAAGCTTCCTCCCTTCATCTTGACCTTAAACACATTTAGATTAATATCCAGTACATAAAGCACATCAGTATTTTAGTACCTGGGCAGCTTTTAGTTGCATCAATGTCCTTTCCTTTAACATAAATGCACTTTTAATTGCCTACTCTAACTTTTGATATAGGTTTTCTGTCCAACTCCTTGAACAACTCTTCACCATAGGTCATGTGATGTGTACATCCACTATCAATTTGAAAACTTTCACCATGGTTGTTAGTAGAAAAACAAGTAGCTACAAATAATTGATCCTCTTCCTCTTGTTGATAATCCACTTGAGCTTCAAATTGAGGTTGCCTTTTGTTTTTACAAATTTTTGCAATATGTTAAAGTTCTTTGCATAATTTGATGCAGCGTATATCAGGCCTCTTCCAACATCTGAAATGCGGATGGTTCCTTTTTCCACAATATTGACATGGATGATTATTTTCATTCTCATCTTCAACTTTACTCTTTATATTAGAGCTCTCTCCTTTCTCAAAAGTGTTCCATTGAGCATTTTTCTTCTTTCCTTTGTAACCTTGATTGAGCTTCAGTTTAGCTTGTAAAGCAGCTTCAATCGTGCCTTCCTCCCTCATAAGTCTCCTTTGTATATGATCAAATTTAGCACTTGCATTCCTTTGAGTCTCTCACTTTCCTTCATACTTCGGCGTGAGAAAATCCCAAATTACTTTGTTGACTTCAAAGGTGTAACACCGCGATTTTTAATAGTGCGAGTGTATTTTTTTTTTTAAACAATTTAATAAAAATATCATGTCGTAACACAAATGACAAAGTCACAAATAATTACACCATCATATACAACCGACTCAAAAATAGTTTGTTTCAAATACATAAGTTTCATTGTGACAACAACATTGAAATAAGAAAGGGAGAATAAATAAAATTCATAAATAAAACCTTAAGCTGATCATTAAATTAACTGAGGGTAACTGGATACTGAGGATCTACGAGCAACATCAAGCCTCACTGTTTCGATACAAAACCAAAATCATCGCCATGCCACGTCTTCGACGTCGTTGCAATTCCAACCGAAATTAACAAATATCACTTAGCATTTAAATTTTAAATGCACAAAATAACCTTTCAACTTAGCATACTCTTTGAAAGGGTTTTCATATGCCAAACATGTATAATCAAAGTGGAAAAATGAAGTTTTTAACAAAACTGCATTGTCGTATTCGAATACGACAAACTCGTATTCGAATACAGTGCTAAGTCATATGTCAGTACAAAAAATCATCATGTCGTATTCGAATACAATCCTGTCGTATTCGAATACAAGTGTGAAATCATAAGTCAGTAGCAAACTGTGTTGTCGTATTCGAATACAACTGCGAAAAATACAAATTTTTCAGTTTTGAAAACATTTCGAAATCGTTCAACACTTACAACACAAAATCAATCATCACACTTAGCAATTACGGAAAATCACAACAACAACCGAATATGTATATAAAATCATCATAGTATAACAAACATGACTCGCGTGTCAAACACCCTAATGCAATGCGTATATGCCAATGCACATGATTCCGGAATTTCCAAACCAAAACCTCATCGAAGGGACGTAAATCATAATTGTACAGCCTCTCACAGACCAATACTAATTACCAATGTGTAATCTCTCACAGATTAGCACGATTGAAAAGTTTATAATAAAATGAGTGATTTTCACTCTAAAAAATATGATTAAAAAAATATGAGTTAGTGTTTGAATACACAATTAAAAAGATTAAAATGAAATGAGTGATTTTCACTCTAAAAATATTATTAAAAAAAAAGAAGAGTGATTGTTTGTATACATTTTATTTTGTTTTAAACATTCAATTATTATAGAATACTTTCTTCCTATAAAAAAATATATATGTATATATATTTTGCAATCATTGATTTGAGATATATTTGTGAGCATTGGTTTTTTATATTATCATTATTTTTATTTTTGTTTTACTTTTTAGGCTTAATTGCAGTTTTGATCCCCCTATTTTAGTTGATTCGCAAAAGTAGTCCCCCTATTTTGTTTCTCCCCAGTTTTGGTCCCTCAAATAGAATTTTGGTCTAAAACTTGATGAAATTTCATTTTTTTTGCATTTATTTAAGTCACATCATGCCTCAAAATCTCATTTGCAACAATTGTACCTAGAATCTATGATTATAAATGGTGTAGTATGACTTTAAAAAATGAAATTTCATTAAGTTTTTTACCAAAATTCTGTTTTGGGGGACCAGAACTGGGGAGAAACAAAATGGGGGGACTACTTTCGCGATTCAGCTAAAAATAGGGGGACCAAAACTGCAATTAAGCCTACTTTTTATCTTGAATACTATTATTTTTTTTATTATTTTTTTGACAAATTGAATGAACTATTATTTTTTTATATTTTATGTGTCATGTCTCATTTTCCCTTAAACTTTCGATAACTAATTCTTAATTAGAGGTGTTATGTCTCATATTTCTTTCAAAAATATTTTGATTTGATTATCCTTTTTGGAGACGGTATATAACGAACGACCTCAAAGTATTATTTTTCACGATAAAAATACAAAATAATGTTGGGATTGATAATGAATTACTACTTGCTTTTTATCATAAAATAATTTCAGTTTTAGTTTCCTAGTTGTTCTCTTCTGATTGATTAAATTTTCCGATGAAAATATTTAAACTATAAACAATCTTTATTGAAGAATTTAGAAAGTGTATTTACAAACTTTATGAGATAACCAACAACATAGATAATTGAAGCTTTGACTAAGCTTCTTGTTATGTTAATTATAAATTAATCACATGTTTAAGTCCTTTCTTGGACTTCACAAGTCAACATGTAAACATCCAAATATAAATTAAAATATTAATTATGTATTGTACACATAAGTTTGATTATTTTCCATTTCTTTTTTTTATAATTTTTAATTTTTATTTTATCTTAGAAACTAAATATAGTATATTCCACCATAATAAACTCACACAACTGTGAGGTCCTGAGATCGAACACGAGACAAGACGTTCAACCTAACAATATTGGCATTTGTCAATTAAACTAGGCCTTAAGGATATATCCCACTTATGATATTTTTAGAGCATTACTTACAATATTGGGCAATTTACAAGGTCCTGCTTCTACTAAGCAGATTTGATACAATGATTTTTCATACTACAATACTTAAAATATTTTACTTTGACGAGTGCTTTTCTAGAACTAAAAACCTTAAACTCTAAATATGTAGAAAATATTTAGATCTTGAGGTTTTTTAAATTGCTTTTGTTTTTAGGATTCATGAATTTATTGCCGAGTTTCTGAATTGTATCTCAAATTCACATTGGTCAATAGAGATTTCTTCGAAATAATATTTTGATTGAGCAATTCACATTGATTGGTCAATAGAGATTTCTTCCAAATTCACATTGACTGTTAGAAACTTTTTTATTTCCCAATCTAATATGAGCAATTCTTCTTGAATGATATCATGCATATTTGTTCAAATTACATTTTAAAATTGATTCGCTTGAGTCTTCCTTCATACGCTTGATGAATTTTGGCGGGAAAAAATCTAGGCATGTTCTTGGACCTTTAGAAGTAAGAATACGGCTAAGTCAAATTCAATATGTTGCTCATTCTATTAGAGCTTTTGATTGTCAAGTAGAGTCATTGACTTTACTCCTTCAGAATCATTGCCTTTTATTCTTGATAGTCATTGACTTGATTGTTGGAATTAGATGTTATGATGCTTGAATAACCATAGTCAGAGGAAGATGCAAAACTGTATGACTTAGAATTAGTGGCATGAGCAACTTCACCTTTGTTGCATTATCAGAGTCAGTGCAACTCATATTGTGTTGCGTACAAGAGACAACACTCTAAATGAATTGCAGTTCTAGAGTCAGCAAAATATATGCTTCATATGCAGACTCGAACAGTGGCTTCAGACTTCAAAGACACATGATCAAAAATACTATTCATTAGAGATATCCTATAATTAATATTCATTAGAGGCACTCTACTGTCACGGTTCATCAAAGACATCCTACAATTATTGTTCATCAAAGACATCCTACAATTACTATTTATCAAAGGCATCCTATAATTACTTTCCATCAGAGGCACAATTTTTTTAGAAAAAACGTTGAATATTCAAAACACGTAATTCTTCAGAGGCACACTGAATTATTAGAGGCACATGATTCTTTAGAGGCACGATAAATCTTCAGAAGCACATAATTCTTTAGAGGTACCCTGAATCTTTAGAGTCATACACGCAAAATCATCGGAGGCATACTAACCAGAAGCACACTTCAATCTTTAGAGGCTAATGCATAAACACATTGAACTACCTGAAGCACGCTATCAGAGGCAGATGCACGAACGTTTTCAGCGCGTTCATTTTTTTCGAATTTTGTTGATTGATTTGATTTCATTCCTCTAACCTTTTTATTTCCCCTATTGACTTCCTCTGGTCGTATCCTTTGGTGATATCGTCTGATTTTCTTGTGCTTAATTCTACATACTTAATGAAATCATTAGTGTAATAAATTATTCTCACAAAGTACTTTTGTAACATCAAAACACACAAGGAATTATTCGAGGGACCAACTTAGTTCCAACATGTATTTGTATCTAATTTAATACAAAGTTATTTCTAGGATTCTATGTATCATTGAGAGCATATTACAAAAGTCAAATCCTATATCAATCCAAGTAGCAAATTCATTCAAAACTAGTTTGTGACTCTACTTGATTTATTTAAAGAGAGATAATAACTCTTAAAAGAAATGATATTACAATTGACACTCATGTTTAAGGCTTTTAATTAAATGTTCTTTCAAATATCTACGTGCCTTCTCTTTCTCTATATTAGATCATTTAAACTTGCCATATGATATGAATGTTATTACCAACATTTGAGATCTTTTCCTCTCATTCTCACTTGGACATAATTGTCACAAGTTGGACATTATGGTCAATTTCTTCAATTTGAAGAAGTTCCTTTTTATAACTTTGAAAGTGTATCCCTTAAGAAAAAGAGTAATTGGGTATTAGCATAGCCTGTTTTCTTCATAAAAGTAGTTGTTTGACTTTACACCTTTTTAATGTGTAAGTATTTCGACTACATTGTACTTCTTCCATAGAATTTGACATTTGCTTTAATTCTCGTGTAGTTGAGTTACATCACTTGATCAAAATAATTGACAATCCATCATATGGCACATGTTACCGTTGGTGTAGTACTAGAGTCTTTTGTAATGGTCTCTTGTTGTTACAAAGGAATGTGATTCTAAAGGAAACAATTGCTTTGTAGATCATTGTAGTAGAGCCGACTTGATCTTTGTTGGTCTTTGCTGATCTTTAGTGTCAAACGATTGTAGACTAGATAAATGTCTTGTTCGTTGTCTTCTAATTACATGATTGATCATTTCATTTGTCTTTGGACATTTCATCCATTTTGATGTTTCCTCTCATCACTTCTATATGATTACTCATCAAACGCTTGGACTCGATTCATTTTGTTCTAACATTGCATATGTGATTTATCTTCTTATTCAGAGATTAAATTTCACTTAGTAATATGATATTACATAGGGCTTTATCAACATTACTTTTCTTCTTAATTATGATTCTCTCTTTTACTAGTAAACATAATCTCTTGTTCATTAGTTGACATTATATTTTCTATGGATCTCACATAAACATTTATCACTAAGCCACGATTGTTTATGTCACTCTTGTTATAGTTAATACCATATATTCATGCTATGTCTTAAACAATATGTAGACTTAATGTAACTAGTTAGTGGATAATTATTCTTTTTCTTTTTTATAATTGAAACATCAATAATAGGTATTTGCATTTGAGCAAATCTGGTACTTCCAATTAGAATCGTGCCACAAATAGAACCAAGATTGGGAAGCCACTTATAACTCATGAAATGATTTGTCACAAATCCTCGAAGATAGATTACTATAGTTTGAACTTTCGAAAACAGTTTTGGAAGCTTTGCGAGTCGCACAACAGAAAAACATATTTTGAAACTTATTTGACTTGCTTACAAATTCATATTGGAATTCGTATTCAAAAGTACAATAGAATTGAAATCAAACAACACAAAACAAATCACAATTCAAACAAGAAAACATAATTTTATCGAAGAATTTTAAATTTTTGACTTCAATCAAATTGGCAAAGAACTCAAACAACACTAAATGAATCACAATTAATAAAAACACATAGATATCATAATATTCAGAAAATTCCACATATTTTAATATTATTCAACATATTTTTCACTCAACATGTCAAAACAAGATATGATACAAAAACAAAAACTTTCAATATTATAATTTTTTATTTATCAATTTAACACTAAATAGAAAATTCCATAAAATGCCAATTATAATGAAATCAATTAACAAAGTAAAATTACAGAAATTCAAGGGTGAGGGAATAAGAGAGTAATACAAATTTATATTGGTTCCTCTACTTCTTCCTTGCATTTGGAGTACACTCGGTCTTCATTCTATTGAATGAGAGTTACTTTCTTTAATTTTTTTAATTTTGAATATTTACAAAACTCGTTAGTGTTTGTTACATACACACAAATCTCTTCTATTATTTTCAAGATGAAGATCTCACTTCAAACCTTGCAAGATAGATCACTAGATACACCTCTATAGAGCCCCTGAAGATCTTCCATCTTCAACCCTTCCACACGACATCCACTAATATCCGTAAATAATCTATATATAGATTACACATCCTAATAAATGATATATCCTCGATGTTGTATCTCGCACAAACTCTAGAATGCACACACAACATGTAAAAGAAAGATTTTTCAATCTATGTTAATTATGATCTTGAATGCATAAGTTTGAGAAATGGTTTAAAATATTCTTAGGTTCAAAGATGTATTGGAATGCTTATATATATAATGCATGAAAAATATTGGCCAGTGAAAAATGTTTTCCATAAGAAATAACAACTTTGTAATTGTTATAATTGTAAAAAAAAAAAATCAACTCTGCAGGATTGGTAAGTTGATTCACAAGCCTGTGAGTCGACCTATACGGATTTGAAAAACAAATTTGAAGACTGATGTTGTGTGAGTTGATTCACAGCTGTGTAAGTCAACTTACAAAACATTTTGATTTGATGGTGAATCAATTCACATGGCAAGTGATTCAATTCACAGTCATAGAACATCAAAATGAACATGCTACAAGGTTTATGCATGCTAAAACAACATAACTAATCTTATGCATGCTATAAAATTCTTTTTCATGAACTCTTTCTTATTCAAGTAGCATTTGCAAGAATGAAAATGAAAATCAACACAACATATCATCTAGACTTAGCTATTTTGTGAATTTGAAGTACAACTTCAAGGGAGAATTTCTACGGTACATTTGGTAATTCAACATGTCGTGGTACATTAGTCTTTTAATTAATAATTAAATGAACTTTTTTTTTTTAAATTGTCCTATTATTAAAAAATTATAATAACTAAATATTATTTACTAAAAATGTTAGCGAAATAAATTTATTTTTTTCTAAATTTTTATTATTCATAACACTACGGAAAAACGCATATTACAGCGCTTTTTTAAGCCATTTACAGCGCTTTTTCAAAAAAATAAGCGCTGTGGAAACGAGCGCTGTAAATGATACAACAGCACTTTTAAAAAAGCGCTATAAAACATGTAAATACAATGCGCGCTTGTTATGCACATTTTACAGCGCTTCTTCACAAAAAGCGTTGTAATATGCACCCCATTATATGAGTTATGGGTGGCATTTTACAGCGCTTTCTCAAAAAAGCGCTCTAAACTGCACACCATAACTCATATACGGGTGGGCATATTACAGCGCTTTCTCAAACAAGCGCTGTAATATGCCCAACCATAATTTCATATAGGGTGGGCATATTACAGCGCTTTTTTGAGAAAGCGCTGTAAAATGCCCACCCATAATTTCATATATGGGTGTGCATATTACAGCGCTTTTCAAAAAAGCGCTATAAAATACCCACCCATAATTTCATATTATGGGTCTGCATTTTACAGCGCTTTTCGTGTACATTTTACAGCGTTTTCTCACGAAAGCGCTGTAAAAGGTGCACCATTAAAGCGCTTTAGAACAACATTTTACAGCGCTTTGTAAAAAACGCGCGGCAAAATGTGTGTGTTTTTTTTTTTTAAACGCTGTAAATTAATTATTTGAACTGAAAAGCGCTTTTTAGCTTTTATGGCATTTTTTTTAAAAAGCGCTGTCTTTTATCTTTGTATCCAAAATTATTTTGATCCAAAATCACTTCACAGTCAGTGCACACAACAACAAAACATATTCAAATACCATAGGCAGTTCACACAATCAGTAGAACAGAAATCAGAACTCTGTAACTTTATTAACATATATGTAACTCTGTAATTTACAACCTAAGTAACTACATTCAGATACATATATACAACTTAATTTACAACCTAATTACCTACATTCAGATACGTATAATATATTGTAACACCCCGTTTTTCAAAGCGAGGGTATATTTTTTTTAAAAGTAATTAAAAACGAACAAAGAAATAAATCAGGAAATGCTTTTGGATAAATAATTGAGTCATTATAATTTCAAAACAGCGGAAGAGTTTCTCCAATTACAAATCCAAAACATTTCTACATAAACACCAAATGGTACAAGGAACCCATTCAAAGATGATATAAAACTGATAATATTTGTATAAGTACAGTTTTCCAAAACTAAAATACTCCAAACCAAAAAAGAAGGACCCCTAGTCCCTATACATCATCCTAATCTGATCATCCTACAAAAAACTATATACCCTGAGTAATCTCCACGGCCCCGTGAGATCCTCCTAACACAACCGCAGTCAAGCATTCCCATCTCCATCCCTGTCCGTAGGGTACGACCAGTAGGGTCGTCCTGATCTCATCTGAGGGCAAAGCCCAGATTTCCACAATAGTGTAAAGGGTCACCAACCAGAAAATAACAGTTAACACATAGCAATTAAGTTTTTGAATGCTCAAAACAACTTTCAACTAAGCATGCATCTTAACAGGATTTTCCATGTGCGAAAAGTTCATACAGTACATTGCCAATGAAATGAAGGTAAAATGCAGTTCTCGATCTCCTAATTAACACATGGTAAAACAAACATGGATAGATTCATGAGCAATTAATCATACAACTAAAAATGAGGATTTTCACTGAGCCAATCGATTGGGCAATCGATTGGGATGAAGATTTTTAATGGAAACAGAGGCCTGGGCTGAATTCAATCGATTGGTAAATCGATTGATTGGTTCCTGAGCCCTGGTCTCGAGCCAATCGATTTCCTAATCGATTTGGTGAGGGATTCTTAAATGAAACGGGATCCTGGGCTGAATTCAATCGATTGGTAAATCGATTGATTGGTTCCTAGCCCCTGACTTAAGCCTAATCGATTGGGCATATCGATTTCGAAGAGGATTTTAAAAGGCTGATTTACAAAATCGATTGGCTAATCGATTTTGTTCATTTGGCCAAGCCCTGTCTCTCATCCATCGATTGGGAAATCGATTTCCCTGATCAGTTTTCCAAAAATTCATGAATTACCTAAGTCATTCCTAATCAAGTCCACAACCTAACACTTAGCAATTCCTACGCGATTACTACGACACACGAAGGTTCGATAACTATCATACTCACACACAATAAACAACACATAGCACTTAACACCTTCATCTCAGTTATCACGATAAATCAAAATTCGAATCACTCAATCATAAACTCAAATCAAACATGACTCGCGTGCCAGGCACCCTAATGCAATGCGTATATGCTAAAATGCATGGACTTCGGAATTCCAAACAAAAACCCTCCTCGAAGGGCCGTAAATCATAATTGTACCGCCTATCACGGGCCAAAGTACAATTACCGAGGTGCCACCTATCACGGGTCAGCACGATTTACTAAAATGCGTAAATCATAAACGTACCACCTATCACGGGTCAGTACAGTTTACCGAGGTGTCACCTATCACGGTCAACACGATTTACTAAAAGAAAAGCGGGAATCGTAAATGTACCACCTATCACGGGTCAGTACAGTTACCATGGTGTCCACCTATCACGGGTCAACACGATTTACTAAAATATAAATCGCAAACGTACAACCTATCACGGGTCCGTACAGTTTACCAAGGTGCCACCTATCACGGGTCAGCACAATTCACCAAAAATATAAATCGTAAATGTACCACTATCACGGGTCAGTACAGTTCCATGGTGTCACCTATCACGGGTCGACAGATTTACTAAAAATGTAAATCGCAAACGTACAACCTATCACGGGTCCGTACAGTTTACCAAGGTGTCACCTATCACGGGTCGACACAATTTACCAAATGAAATGCATGAGCAATACACAGACTCCATTCACAACAATCGTTAAGCAAATGCAGATATTAAGATTCCCATTTTTAATACCCATTTAACTTAAACGACTTTCAAACAACATTAATTAAATAAGTCATTAAGAGATTCCCCGTTTAATACCGATTTAATTAATGATTTTCAAAACAAAACGTAAGCAAACAGTCATATTAAGAGATTCCCATTCTTAATATACTTTTGACTTAAACGATTTTCTCGCAAAACATTCAGTAAACGAGTCATTGAGAGATTCCCCATTCTTAATACTCATTTACGCAAACGATTTTCAAAAACGATAGTTAAGTAACCGAGACATTAAGAGATTCCCATTCTCAACGCCCAGTTAACTTAAGCATTTTCCTCAAATACACATTAAGCAAACGAGGTATTAAAAGATTCCCCATTTTAATACTCGTTTAACTCTAATGGTTTTCAAATTCCACAGAAACAAATTCAAACATATTTCACATTCAAACCATAATTCACAACAACCACACCAATTAACAAACATCAAGTTTCATTTACCCATAATCATACACAATGACATTCAAAATTCATTTATCACGAAACATTCATCACTATAAACAAAACCTAACTCTTAGGGTTTAACCCGTAACGCACTAGTTTGGTTTTTCCCCAATCGACACATTTAACCCTAACCAATTCCTTCCACACAACCACAGATAAGTCCCAATGCAAACTAAAAGTTTGGAAGGAGCCCTTACCTCAAAGTTAGCTTTATCGAGAGTTTCGGTTCCGCGAGAAATTCCGGTAAAACTCCGCTTGCAACGCCGCTTCCAAAGTAGTGCACTAGCACCGTAGCACGGAGGTGAGCAACTTTCCCTTCTATCTCTTCGAGAAAAGAGGTTTGGATCTAGGAGAACGGAGGGGTTTGTGTTGGATCTCAAAAACCGTATTTCTTCGTTTTCGAATCAAAGAGGAAGAGTGGTTACGAAAACTTGATCTAACTCCACCCAACTGGGTCATAGCTTTGAAGAAAGGAAGCAACGAAAACGAAGAATGGAGAAAGGATGGATTTTGGTTTTTAAGCTCGCGTGACTGAGGAAGGAGATGGAAAATTTGAGTTTTCCTTCCTTTCTATTCTTTCCTTTGCTTTTCCTTTCTTCCTTTTTCCTTCCTTCCTTATATACTATTTTCTTTTCCTTTTCCTTCCTTCTAGTTTTCCTTCCTTTTTCCCTCCAACAAACATAATATAAATAAATAAATATAACTTAACAAATATCTCAAACCTAGTATTTATTAAATTACCGTTTCGCCCGAAGCGCCTTAAATTAACCGTAAAGTATATCTCGCAGCTAAATCAATTTATTTATCGACGAGAAATTCTAATTGGCATCGAAATACCTTTCTGATAATAAACTCCAAATATTATTAACTTTGGCTTAAAAGCCTCCGAGCCAAATCCAAAATATACCAAAAATAATAAAGGGTACTTTAAATTACGGGTCTTACATTACTCCCCTAAAATTAGTTTCGTCCTCGAAACTATGCATCGATAATAACTCTGGGTGTTGTTCCCTCATCTTGCTTTCCAGTTCCCAAGTCGCATCCCAGTAATTGGGTTCCAGATCACCTTGACCAACGAAACATCCTTGGTTCTCAACCGCTTATCTTCCTGTCTTCAATCTCGGGTGTTATCGAACACAGGTTATCCTTAGCTGGATTGTGTCTGGTTCGATCACGTGAGATGGATCTGCGAGATATTCCTCAACTGCGACACTGAAACACGTCATGGATATTGGACAGTATCGGAGGTAATGCTATCCGTAAGCAACCGGCCCAATTCGTGCAGAAATCTTATGGTCCAATGAATTTCGGAGTCAACTTCTTCGATTTCAAGGCTCTACCTACTCAGTAGTGGTGTGACTCTCAGAAATACATGGTCGCCCTGTTCGAATTCCAAAAGTCTGCGACGCTTGTCCGCGTAACTCTTCTGGCGATCTTGTGAAGTCTTCATTTCTCCTTGATCTTCCTTACTTTAGTGTGGTCTGTTGCCCATCTGGTCCGCAATCAATATTCTCACGTCTTTATACCAACACAAGGCGTCTGACACTTGCGTCCGTATAAAGCCTCAATGGCCTTCATACTTGCGTGGAACTATTGTTGTAGTGAACTCAATCAACGGAAGTACATCATCCAACTCCTCTATCATCTAAACGCATGCTCTCAACAGATCTCCAAGGACTGATTTGTCCTTTCAGTCTGTCCGTCCGTTTGTGATGGTAAGCTGAACTCAATCGTAGCTTCGTTCCCACGCTTCGTGCAATGCTCCCAAAAATGCGATGTGAACTTCGGATCACGGTCTGATACAATGCTCGATGGTACTCGTGTAACTCACAATTTCAGCAATGTAGATCTCCGTTAGCTTCTCTTATAGTGGTCCTTACCGGCAAAAAGTGAGCAGATTTTGAGTGTCGATCCACTATCACCCATATGAATCATTCTTTCTCCTTGTCTTTGGTATCCGGTTTTCCATGGAAATGCTGTCCACTTCCATTCAGGAATATCTAAAGGTTGCAAATTCCAGCAGGTGCTGATGTTCCACTTCGCTTTCTGACAAGTTAGACAAGTGAACACATATCCGCCACATGTTTCTTCTCCTGGCACCATATTCTGCCTCAAATCTGATACATCTTGTTGCCCAGGATGAATACTCAGCTCTTCTTATGCGCTCTTCTAGATCGTTTTCCGCATATCTGTAATGGCTGGTACACTCCTACCTTACACCGCAAACATTATCTGCCCGATCTTGAACTCAGTCGTCTTCCTTGTACTATTAGATTCCTCTTCTCTTGAATTAAGACGTCATCCTGAGAATTCGCAATGTCTCAAGTAACCCACTCGAGATCTTAATCATTCCGATTTCAAAATTCCGGTGCAAACTCACGTTCAAGTGCAAGTCTTAAAAGCTTCCCAAACTCTTGTTGTCTAGCCATAATCAGTGAAGACACCGATACACTTCTCTGCTCAACGCATCAGCCACTACATTGGCCTTCCAGGGGGTACTGCAGTGTGAAATCAAAATCCTTAAGTCTCCATCCATCGTCTTGGCGCATGTTCAACTCTTCTGATCAAACAAATATTCAGCTCTTATGGTCGCTGAAACACGGTGAACGTGCACATATAAATAACCTCCAGATCTTTAATGCAAACAACCGCGGCAAGCTCCAAATCATGAGTAGGATAGTTCCTTTTCGTGAATCTTCAATGTCT
>PGTU02014999.1:0-16432 GCA_002896215.2 Cicer echinospermum | reverse complement strand
ATACTAATATTGTAAGCTTGACATGTTATTTTCGATGGGTTACATGTACCACTTTTTGATATGTAAATATTTTGGATTCATATTTTGAGAAACTTTTCCGCTGCTTGTAAATTATAATGACTCAATTATTTATCCAAAGGTATTACCTTATTTATTTCTCTGTTTTATTTTAATTTATTTTGAAAAAAAAATACACCCTCGCTTTGAAAATCGGGGTGTTACATTTTTTATGTCAACCCAGCGACTAGCAAGGCTACATAAAAGTATAGACTATACAACACTCAAAGTAGAGTACCTCTGCAACCACATCTTCATTCCCAATAGGATTCATTGAGCATGTTGAATAAACCATTCTTCCACAAACTTTGAGTAAAGATAAACCTGAAGCAGTTGATATTGCTGCAATATAAGTCTAAAAAATCTAATCCAAAAACTTTATGTCTCAAATTCATTTCTATTCATTTAACACAATAAAAAGAAGTAGATTTTTTACCGCCTATAATCTGTCTTCAAAAATTCAGAGTGGTACAAGCGAATAGTCAATTCAATATAACATAATCGAGAATCTTCATTAATGTAAAATAATGTTTTCATCTTCAGAAGACACAAACAAACATGACACATAGAGAAGCTACTCTCTACTCCTTGAGCTCAAGCTAATACAAGTGTGTTCTCTTTCAATATTTAGGAGAGATGTATAGAACAATTTATAGAGCAATATTAATCTTGGGAAGAACAAAAGGTTTCATTCAATGGCAATAACAAATTTCAAAACAAAGGTTAAAACTGAATCATGCAAGCTAAGACTGAAATCAATATAATGATGTCATGCTCATGAAGATTGTCATACTATTTAGCATGTTTTTGTGCTTTTTCAAATTACCAATATCAAGATGTACAAATGCTACTAGAGGCTGCAACTTACTTATTCAACATGAATGAAGACAGTCTCTTGCAACTTACTGAATATACGTTGTCTATCACAATAATATCACACCTTACTGAATAATATGCAAAATTATTAATACAATAATTTAATTGAGTACATTGAAAATTTGGAAAGGGCACAACTATTTCTTCGGCAATTTTTTACAAAATGGTTAATTGTAACTTTTTTCACTATACAAAGTAACGTTAAACATATTAATTTATGCGACGTTTCAATTTTAGATCTTAACAATTTTATGAGTAATAATTCGAGAAAATTTTTCAAACTAAGGACGGCATGAATAATTAAATATATTTTAAAGATTAATGTGAACCAAATGTTAACGTAATGACGATCGAAAAAAATAATTAAATGGACCAAAGAAAAAAATGAACTAAACTTAAAGGAGTACTGGGGTATTTTTTGCCTTAAAATAAATTTCTGAAGTCTGAATGAGACACTTACTAAATATCAACACACGTCACTCGTAAAAAAGAAAAAAAAACTTTTGAATTATGAAAAATTTATTAAAGTAAATTTTTTTAGATAAATTAAAAGTAAAATGTACCATGTCGAACAAGTTTTAATTACTCAGTTGTAAGGTAAGATCTATCAAATTAAGAAAAATGAAAAGATAAACAAAATTTGTCATTTCAAGATTTTAGCAATTTTAAAATTCTCCGTGAAAATGTTAAGACGAAGATTTGCCACTTCAAGATTTTAACAATTTATATTACTCGGGAATATGTTTAGACGAGAGTAAACCACTATAATTTAATAATAAAATCACGGGTTACTATGATTCTACAAATTAACGGTTCATATTTATTTTCCGATAAAATCATGTGATATTTTTTTTTATCAAACTCCTATAAAAAACAGGGGATGATTATAAACGTTAATTATTTCATGATGTAAGTTTTTTATAAATCCCTTTATTTTTTCCAAACTCCACTTAACTCTATCAATTTCAAAATATTTATTTGGACTAATATTAAGGAGAAGATATTCATAGACTCACAAAGCTTTATTAAATTAATAATAGAAAAACATGCAAAAGCTTCTAAATAACTATTTTTAAATTAATAAAGCTTCAAATAACTCTTATCATATAAATGAAATTTCTAAGATACAAGTTTGTCAAGAAATGTACTCCTAACAAAGGAAACAGAGAAAGAAAAGAATGGTGCATTTTTTATATACTCCTATAACAGTGGCAAAGAGCATTAAATTGTGATGACCAATACATCTAAGGAGAAAAAAATTTCTTTAGTTATTTTTTTTTAAGAAAGGAATTTAAATTATGAAATCAACAATAATGCTAATTAGAAAACTAAAAAATTTTACAACCCAACATAGTCATCCTTAAAAGCTAATCACTCTATTGCTCTAATATTTTGGAGAACAAAGTCAAAAATATCTTTAAAGAATGTCGTTCATAAACAATAAAATTGGACCTTCCTTTTGAGATGACTGATGATAGAAATTCTTTTAAGTTGTTTATTTTATTGAGGAGAGAAAAATGATAATAAAAAATCATTACTAGTCATTACATGTAAGAGTTTATACTAAAAGAAAAAAAGAACAAATAAAAAGAATAGAAGTAGACATTTATGATTCAAATTCTCCCTTAATTCCATAAAACTCAAGGGATCATGGAAAACTATCTCAAGTTCAAATCTAATCAAATTTATATACACAAATATTTTCCATATTTCATATAGACCAAAAAAAATATAGCCTACACAACTTGCAAAATGCAAATAATCTAATTTTCCTAAGAAGATTCCAACCCAGATGAGATCTTCCAAATTTAAACCTCATTTGTCAAGGCTATTATGTGATCAAACTTCACTAGAAGCAGTAACTCTACCAAACCATGACAAATGAGGTTTAAATTTAGAACATCTCATCACAATATTCTTTTCAATTGTTGATTTCTGTTGCATTAATTCGATGCAGTCTACACCTAAATGAACCTTCATTGAGTTGTTGGTGAAACAATAACACATCTTCTATTAGAATGTGTACTAGTTGATTTGCATTTGTTCTCCTTTATCAATTTCTTTTGCATCTTGATTTTTAGGTGAAATTGGAGGTTCTTATTGGAATTCTTAAATGGTTTGCTCTCTACCACATTTTCATGAGTTTGTGTCCTCTTTCTCATCAATTTCTTCAGCAATGGTTCTCCTCTTTCACTTGCTATGTTATGCATTTTGCTAGTTCTGAAAATAATAAAAGTGACACATACATAAGTTAGTGGAAAATTACATAAAAACATAGGAAAATAAAGAAAATCATAGCTTATTTGACTCTTTATTGCTTCAAAGGATGATACACAAGATAGAACAAATGAGTGTATATATAATTAAAAGGGACCAAAAGTAAGAAACACAGGAATTATCTAAAAATTGAATTGGGTTAAAAATTTATCAATAAAGATTTAGGATTTCAATTTAGGTGGTTCGTAAGTTTATTAAAAAAAATTGAATTTTAATTTAGCTGATTTAACATTAAAATCATATGTATATTACAACATAAAGGTAAATAATTAACTCGATAAAAAAACATAAAAGTACTAATTTATTATTTTCATCTAACTTAACTTAAAGAGGATGACATCTTATATTTATGCATAAAATTAAGAAACATATAGTACTATTTTATTAAGGGAGCTAATAATAAATCAATAACATTACTTGTGGAGGGGACTACCGAATTTATACACATACAACGTGAGATTAATCAGTTTTAAAACAAAATTAAGAAAAATATATCCATATAAAAAAAAACTAATTAATTCATGTGATTTTGATTTTAATTAACAAACCCCACAAGCCAGAAACTTGGCTTCCAAGATTCACGTCAAAAATCAAAATCAACACATGTAAGTTACACCAAAGTTTCAATTAAGAGCAAAAAGTATATTACTTGAATGACTGTCCAGTTTTCATAAATAATAAATAACAAGAATCATCCCTCCCAAATATTGATCATATAAATGGCATGAATTAAAAAGAAACCTAAATTCTCAATGAATCAAATTTATAATATTTCACGCAAGAAAAAGAAAAACAAGAAGACAAACACATAAAGAATTAAAGAACACAAAAGAAAGATGAAAAGAACGTACGGAAGAGAAGCGTTAATGAAAATAGTGTTGGAGTGAGAATTGATGTTAGAGCAATAAAGTTCGGTGGACATTATTGATCACAGTACTATTGATTAATTTCGATTTGAGAATTCAAGAATTAAGAGAGAAAGAGAGCCAAATCAATTGATTGAGGTATTAGCAGAAAGAAAGTATGAATATGTGGAAGAGAATTAAGATTTCTTTGCTTTTATAGGTATAAGGTTTATGTTTTTTAATGATACCAAAATCAACTTTGTTTAATGGATCGATAGATTTACGGGTAAAAATTTTATGTACCCGTATCTAAAAAGATTTGTTTATTTTTTTTTTCAAAATAATTACGATTTTATTCTGTGAAAAAAATAAAGATTTGATTTTTTTATATATGAAATAAAAATTTGATGTTGGCGTAGAGGACTTTAAGTAAAATAGAGTGGGGACTTTTGTTTAATAATTTACTCCAAATAAAATTGAAACAAAAATAATAAATTATATTACTGATTGTAAACTATATATGTAATTTAAATAAGAAATAAATTTATCATCTAAATTATTTTAATAATTAAGAAAATTAAATCTTTAAAAATATAAATAAGTATAATAAATAATGATTACGTTTTAAAAATAGCATCATTAAATAAGAGTATATATTATTCTAAAATATATGAGAGCTAGGTTTATTTATATTTTTATTTTTAAATAAAATATGTATTAAGAATGTGGTTGATATAAACCATCAATCTGCCACGTATAAATATTTGTCAGTGTTTGTATAATTTATAACATATTTATGTAATATAAACATTAAGGTGCGTGAGTGTTAGCAACTAGGCTAAATTTGAAATAAAATATATATGTAATATAAACATTTAAAAATTGTCTAAACATTTAATGTTTATGACTTATGCTTAAAAAAACACGAGATAAATATATATGTAATTAATAAATTTAAAAAATAATGGGATAAATATATTGGCAGTAATACTTATAGAAACACGAGACAAATATTTGTCTCTAATATATATTAAAAAAAACACAACATATATTTCATTGAAAAATATTTAAAAAAATATGGAACAAATAGTTCTCCATGATAAATATAAACAATTATGGAAACAAATATTTATCATTGATTCATAAAAAAAAAAACATACATCAAATATTTATTACTGATAATTATTAAAAAAACATTGAACAAATATTTGATACTGATAAATAGAAGGAAAAAAAGGACAAACATTTGACACTAATCAATAAAATAAAAAATACACCTATGATCCTTTAAGTTTAACTCTATTCTCGCTTAGATTTTTAGGTTTATTTTCTCCTGATTTATTCCATTAAGTTATATTTATGTTTGCATCGTTAGTCTTTTATCATAATAGGAAATCACACTAGATGGAAGAACTTGCATTGAATGGAATAACGGATGTTGAGAATCATATAAGAGAGACGACTCATATACCTAATATATTATGATTTAGGGTAAAGATGATATACCTAACTTTATTTTGACTTCATTTTTATTTGGCAAGTGTTATATGAACTTTTAGCATATGGAAACCCTTTTAAGGTGCATGCTTAGTTGAAAGGTTATTTTGAGCATTTAAAATCTTAATTGCTAAGTGTTATTTGTTAATTTCGGTTGGTGACCCTTTACAATTATTGTGGAAATCTGGGCTTTGCCTTCAGATGAGAGCCAGGACGATCCTACCGGTTCGTACCCTGTGGATGGGAATGTAGATGGGAATGCCTGACTGGAGCCATGTTAGGAGGATCTTACGGGGCGCGTGGAGATCACTTAGGGCGTTTAGTTTGTTTTGGAGAATGATCAGATTAGGTTGACATAGAGGGAACAAAACATCTTTCTTTTGGATTGTATTTATTTTAAAATGGAAGACTGTACCTATACTAATATTGTCAGCTTGACATGTTATTTTTCGATGGGTTACATGTGCCACTTTTTGATATGTAAATATTTTGGATTCATATTTTGAGAAACTTTTCCGCTGCTTGTAAATTATAATGACTCAATTATTTATCCAAAGGTATTACCTTATTTATTTCTCTGTTTTATTTTAATTTATTTTGAAAAAAAAATACACCCTCGCTTTGAAAATCGGGGTGTTACATTTTTATGTCAACCCAGCGACTAGCAAGGCTACATAAAAGTATAGACTATACAACACTCAAAGTAGAGTACCTCTGCAACCACATCTTCATTCCCAATAGGATTCATTGAGCATGTTGAATAAACCATTCTTCCACCAACTTTAAGTAAAGATAAACCTGAAGCAGTTGATATTGCTGCAATATAAGTCTAAAAAATCTAATCCAAAAAACTTTATGTCTCAATTCATTTCTATTCATTTAACACAATAAAAAGAAGTAGATTTTTTACCGCCTATAATCTGTCTTCAAAAATCAGAGCTAGGCTACAAGCGAAAGTCAATTCATATAACATAATACGAAGATCTTCATTAATGTAAAATAATGTTTTTCATCTTCAGAAGACACAAAACAAACATGACACATAGAGAAGCTACTACTCTACTCCTTGAGGCTCAACATAATACAAGTGTGTTCTCTTTCAAATATTTAGGAGAGATGTATAGAACAATTTATAGAGCAATATTAATCTGGAAGAACAAAAGGTTTCATTCAATGGCAATAACAAATTTCAAAACAAAGGCTTAAAACTGAAATCATGCAAAGCTAAGACTGAAATCAATATAAATGAATGTTCATTGCTCATGAAGATTGTCATACTATTTAGCATGTTTTTGTGCTTTTTCAATTACCAATATCAAGATGTACAAAATTGCTACTAGAGGCTGCAACTTACTTATTCAACATGAATTGAAGACTAGTTCTGCAACTTACTGAATATAGTTGTCTATCACAATAATATCACAACTTACTGAATATGATGCAAATAATATTAATTAAATAATATAATGGAGTACATTGAAAATTGAAAGGGACAACTATTTCTTGGCAATATTTTTTTACAAATGGGTTAATTGTAACTTTTTTCATATACAAAGTAACTTAAACATTTAATTTATTGCGACGTTTCAATTAGATCTTAACATTTTATGATAATAATTCGAGAAAATTTTCAAACTTAAAGGACTGCATGAATAATTAAATATATCTTAAAGATTAATGTGCAAACCAATGTAACTTAAATGATCGAATCGAAAAAAATAATTAAATGACCAAAGAAAAAAAATGAACTAAACTTAAAGAGTATCTGGGTATTTTTGCTTAAATAAATTTTCTGAAGTCTGAATGAGACACTTATAAATATCAACAACACGTCACTCGTAAAAAAAAAAAAAACTTTTGAATATGAAAATTTATTAAAGTAAATTTTTTTTTGATAAATAAAAAGTAAATTGTTACCATGTCGAACAAGTTTTAATTACTCAGTTGTAAGGTAAGATCTATCAAATTAAGAAAAATGAAAGATAAACAAAATTTGTCATTTCAAGATTTTAGCAATTTTAAAATTCTCCGTGAAAATGTTAAGACGAAGATTTTGCCACTTCAAGATTTTAACAATTTATTAATTCTCGGGGAATATGTTTTAGACGAGAGTAAACACTATAATTTAATAATAAAATCACGGGTTACTATGATTCTACCAAAATTAACGGTTCATATTTATTTTCCGATAAAATCATGTGATATTTTTTTTATCAAACTCCTATAAAAAACAGGGTATGATTATAAACGTTAATTATTCATGATGTAAGTTTTTTATAAATCCCTTTATTTTCTTCCAAACTCCACTTAACTCTATCAATTTCAAACATATTTTTATTTGGACTAATATTAAGGAAGAAGATATTCATAGACTCACAAAGCTTTATTAAATTTAATAATAGAACAAACATGCAAAAGCTTCTAATAACTATTTTAAATTATAAAAGCTTCAAATAACTCTTATCATATAATGAAATTTCTAAGATACAAGTTGTCAAGAAATTTACTCCTAACAAAGGAAACAGAGAAAGAAAAGAATGGTGCATTTTTATATACTCCTATAACAGTGGCAAAGAGCATTAATTGTGATGACCAATACATCTAAGGAGAAAAAAATTTTCTTTAGTTATTTTTTTTTTAAGAAAAGAATTTAAATTATGAAATCAAACAAATAATGCTTAAATTAGAAAACTAAAAAATTTACAACCCAACATAGTCATCCTTAAAAGCTAATCACTCTATTGCTCTAATATTTTGGAGAACAAAGTCAAAAAATATCTTTAAAGAAATGTCGTTCATAAACAATAAAAAATTGGACCTTCCTTTTGAGATGACTGATGATAGAAATTCTTTTTAAGTTGTTTTTTTATTGAGGAGAAAAAATGATAATAAAAAACTCATTACTAGTCATTACATGTAAGAGTTTATACTAAAAGAAAAAAGAACAAATAAAAGAATAGAAGTAGACATTTATGATTCAAATTCTCCCTAATTCCATAAAACTCAAGGGATCATGGAAAACTATCTCAAGTTCAAATCTAATCAAATTTATATACACAAATATTTCCATATTTCATATAGACCAAAAAAAAATATAGCCTACACAACTTGCAAAATGCAAATAATCTAATTTTCCTAAGAAGATTCCAACCCCAGATGAGATCTTCCAAATTTAAACCTCATTTGTCAAGGCTATTATGTGATCCAACTTCACTAGAAGCAGTAACTCTACCAAACCATGACAAATGAGGTTTAAATTTAGAACATCTCATCACAATATTCTTTTCAATTGTTGATTTCTGTTGCATTAATTCGATGCAGTCTACACCTAAATGAACCTTCATGAGTTGTTGGTGACAATACACATCTTCTTATTAGAATGTGTACTAGTTGATTTGCATTTGTTCTCCTTTATCAATTCTTTTGCATCTTGATTTTAGGTGAAATTGGAGGTTTTCTTATTGGAATTCTTAAATGGTTTGCTCTCTACCACATTTTCATGAGTTTGTGTCCTCTTTCTCATCAATTTCTTCAGCATGGTTCTCCTCTTTTCACTTGCTATGTTATGCATTTTGCTAGTTCTGAAAATAATAAAAGTGACACATACATAAGTTAGTGGAAAATTACATAAAAACATAGGAAAATTAAGAAAATCATAGCTTATTTGACTCTTTATTGCTTCAAAGGATGATACACAAGATAGAACAAATGAGTGTATATATAATTAAAAGGGACCAAAAGTAAGAAACACAGGAAGTTATCTAAAAATTGAATTGGGTTAAAAATTTTATCAATAAAGATTTAGGATTTCAATTTAGGTGGTTCGTAAGTTTATTAAAAAAATTGAATTTTAATTTAGCTGATTTAACATTAAAATCATATGTATATTACAACATAAAGGTAAATAATTAACTCGATAAAAAAACATAAAGTACTAATTTATTATTTCATCTAACTTAAACTTAAAGAGAGGATGACATCTTATATTTATGCATAAAATTAAGAAACATATAGTACTATTTTATTAAGGGAGCTAATAATAAATCAATAACATTACTTGTGGAGGGGACTACCGAATTTATACACAATACAACGTGAGATTAATCAGTTTTAAACAAAATTAAGAAAAATATATCCATATAAAAAAAACTAATTAATTCATGTGATTTTGATTTTAATTAACAAACCCACAAGCCATAAAACTTGGCTTCCAAGATTCACGTCAAAATCAAAATCAACACATGTAAGTTACACCAAAGTTTCAATTAAGAGCAAAAAGTATATTACTTGAATGACTGTCCAGTTCATAAATAATAAATAACAAGAATCATCCCTCCAATATTGATCATATAAAATGGCATGAATTAAAAGAAACCTAAATTCTCATGAATCAAATTTATAATATTTCACGCAAGAAAAAGAAAACAAGAAGACAACACATAAAGAATTAAAGAACACAAAAGAAAGAGTGAAAAGAACGTACGGAAGAGAAGCGTTAATGAAATAGTGTTGGAGTGAGAATTGATGTTAGAGCAATAAAGTTCGGTGACATTATTGATCACAGTACTATTGATTTAATTTCGATTTTGAGAATTCAAGAATTAAGAGAGAAAGAGAGCCAAATCAATTGATTGAGGGTATAGCAGAAAGAAAGTATGAATATGTGGAAGAGAATTAAGATTTCTTTGCTTTTATAGGTATAAGGTTTATGTTTTTAAATGATACCAAAATCAACTTTGTAATGGATCGATAGATTTACGGGTAAAAATTTTATGTACCGCGTATCTATAAAAGATTTGTTTATTTTTTTTTTTCACAATAATTTAGCGATTTTATTCTGTGAAAAAAAAAAGATTTGATTTTTTTATATATGAAATAAAAATTTTGATGTGGGCGTAGAGGACTTTAAAGTAAAATAGAGTGGGGACTTTTTGTTTAATAAATTTACTCCAAATAAAATTTTAAACAAAAATAATAAATTATATTACTGATTGTAAACTATATATGTATTTTAATAAGAATAAATTTATCATCTAATATTATTTTTAATAATTAAGAAAATTAAATCTTTAAAAAATATAAATAAGTATAATAAAATAATGATTAGTTTAAAATAGCATCATTAAATAAGAGTATATATTTTCTCTAAATAATATGAGAGCTAGGTTTATTTATATTTATTTTAAATAAAATATGTATTAAGAATGTGGTTGATATAAACCATCAATCTGCCACGTATAAATATTGTCAGTGTTTGTAATAATTTATAACATATTTATGTAATATAAACATTTAAGGTGCGTGAGTGTTAGCAACTAGGCTAATTTGAAATAAAATATAATATGTATATAAACATTTAAAAATTGTCTAAACATTTAATGTTTATGACTTATGCTTAAAAAAAACACGAGATAAATATATGTAATTAATAAATTTAAAAAATTTATGGGATAAATATATTGGCAGTAATACATATAGAAACACGAGACAAAATATTTGTCTCTAATAATATATTAAAAAAAAACACACATATATTTTTTCATTGAAAAATATTTAAAAAATATGGAACAAATAGTTCTCCATGATAAATTATAATACAATTATGGAACAAATATTTATCATTGATTCAAAAAAAAACATACATCAAATATTTTATTACTGATAATTAATTAAAAAAAACATTGAACAATATTTGATACTGATAAATAGAAGGAAAAAAAAGGACAAAACATTTGACACTAATCAATAAAAATAAAAATACACCTATGATGCCTTAAGTTTAACTCTATTTCTCGCTTAGATTTTTAGGTTTATTTTCTCCTGATTTAATTCATTAAGTTATATTATGTTTGCATCGTTAGTCTTTTATCATAATAGGAAATCACACTAGATGGAAGAACTCTGCATTGAATGGAATAATGGATGTTTGAAATCATAATAAGAGAGACGACCTCATATACTAAATATATTATGATTAGGGTAAAGATGATATGTTCATTTCCACTTGTACGTGTTGATCTTACTTATGTGATGACTCAAACTACTTCATGCCCCCAACCACGGTTAACAAGGCAAAAGGGTAACAACTACACATTTTAATAGTGTTGGTTTAAAGTCAACAATCATTTACATAAAGATGGGAGGGCACCTTCAAATTCCCATTTGCAAAGAAGAACTAAGAGGCAATATCGAGAAACAAAATATGGAATTTGTTAAGAGTTGGGTATTTTGACTGAGAGGACAACATATTGTTCTGGTAATCCCAACATCAATCTATTTATATAGATTTTTAATTTGTATCATGAATTTAAATCTAATATCTAATTTTGATTGTATGTACAAGCAACAATTATTATTTATTAACTTATGCTATACTAAAGTTCTTAAGCAGTAGATAATTAGTTTAATAGAACATTAAATATGACTTGATCGTGGTACGCCTGTTGAATATTAAATACACTATTCCTTAAAGTATTCATAGTCAAGAGTAATTAATTGTTAATAAGGACAACGACATACATCCAGACTATTAGTGAGTCGATTGATAATCAATCTACGGGTCATGATATGCAATACAAGTTTCACCTAGATTATAAATTTTGAGGAGTAATATTTATATTGGATTAATCCAGTCACGAGAACACTACATAATTGTTGTGTAACCGTGTTATTAGCAATTCTCATGTCGACCATAAAGTTAAATAGTCATATACATGAAGTCATTACGATCCCTACATGGGGAGTTGTAGAACTTAAAGAAATCAAGACGCTATCATATAATTAAGACAACATAAAGTAGTTATTGAACCTGTAATAAACCATGGTGGAGAATGTGAATGATGTAGATATGATTTATCCCTCCTACATAACAGAGTTATGTCTTGCCACTCGATATTGTAAATCGTTGAAATGCATGTCATGCTATAATGAACCTGTTGGAACCAAGTTTGTTTCCTTTTTGTGATTTGATATTACAAAAGGTATTTTATGAAACACATTAAGTGTGCAACAATTAGAATCACAAGAAGATCAGAGAAAGGTACTAGAGGAAAGTGACCAGAGGAAGTCACCAAAGGACATGACAGAAGATGAGATTAGAGGAATTACAAAACATACACATCTCTCTTTAACCATATGCCTCAGAAAGCAACATACTATAAAGGTTATGAAGACTGCCTCTGATGTTTGAACTTTTAATTTTGGTTTTGAAGGATGTTTGAAGACTAAATTGAAAGCATGCCTCTAAAAGCCTGATGCTCTGATGTGCACAAACTCAATATGCTCTAAGAGTTTATACAAGCTATCATAACTCTGAAGAGGATTTCAAGTCATGCATTCAAGCTCAAATTTGCCAATCAAGGTTGCAACACAACTCAAAATGCTCTCTTTAGATATCAACCTTTATTTTTGCCACTAACTCTGATGATATCAATAATGTGATTTGTTCAAAAAGCGCACTAATTCTAAGCCACACAATTATACTTTTATTATCTGTAACGCCCGATTTTGATCCAAGACATTACTTTAAAATATTTATTTTCTTATCAAAACGGCTTTAATTTTTATTTTTTTTTAAAAGTAGTTCATCATATAATAAATAAATTTCTTAGTGAATAGTTTGATTCCATTTTAAAAATACCCACAATGCGATTTATCGGATTTATTATTTGTAAACGACAATTTAACTATTGTAGAAAATGTTCGCTCAAAATAGAATAACTCAGTTTTTCCTAGCAGAGGACCCCGCCTCCGCATTTTTATTAAAAGTCAACGTGAGAAATAAATAAACTTAAATTGTATACAACGGTTTTATCACTACAAACATTATTATTATTATTTTATTAAAGTACCCTTTTTCCACGCGCGCGCCGCGCAACCGTCATTCACGAACCCTTCAAGATCGTTAGTACCTAAATGTTGGTGTAAGGGTCAGTTCAATCCACGGCAATAATAGACCAATAATAAGTTAACAACCATAAAATATAAATATAAAATCTTTTTGTAATAAAAGATTTAGAGGAAAATGATTTTATAATTCATAAGGTGTATCAAAAAATATAAAATATGTCTAAACAACAAGTAGTAACTCACCTTAAATAAACAATTATATAAAAATAATAATGCAATAAAATTCTGCAAATTATGCATGCCCTAAACATCCATGATCGGATATAGCCAGGACTAAGGCGTCCACACAGAAGTCACCCATACATGGGAAAATTAACGCAGCTCACTAAGGCGTCACAAAGATGCATATGGTATGTTCATGACAATGATAATGATGTTCGAAATGTGACAAATCGCTAGCCACATTAGGCAACCAAAAGAAAAATCATACACAAATAACCAGCCACTTAGGCAACCACAGGAAAACTATTCATTAATGCCATTCAAAAATCATTTCTCAATATTGGTAAATGAAAAATAACTTTGTCATCAATTTCATCAAAACACGTAATATTGTTCATAAAAGTCAGTTTTTAATAATTTAAATACTCAAGAATCAAGGGTTAAAATTAAATACATCAAATAACATGTTAATGACTACATCATTATAAAAATTATAACTTTATAATTAATACTCTAAACACATGTATGGCATTGGAACGTTTTCACAACAAACATATTGATGAGGTATGGTAATAAAATATAATTCTATAATTAATTTCATCAAAATAGAGATATTACTCAAAAGAAACAATCAAAGCATGATAGTTATAATTTCTTTACGACGAAAAAAAATTGACATTTTTTCTTTTAATACATCCAGACACCATATCAATATCTTAACGAATCACTAATTTAATATCTAACATAACTCTGCATGGGGAAAAGCACCTTACCACTTGGACGCTTTCCCTTCCACGTACCACTATATAGGCCCTCGAAAGTCTCACCAAGGTGAATAAAAGTTTATAGCTCGCGATCAAAAAAGCCTGGGAATGTAAGGATGGTTGTTTGAGTGGCTTAGAAAATATTTGAGATAAATGTAGTGTTGGTAATGCGTGTGAGTGATTATGACTTATTTTCCTCTACTGTAAGTTTAATCGTGTCCTAAGAAGGAGAGGTGTATGTGACTAATAAAGGAGGCATAAAGCTGATCAGAGAGAATGAATAATTCTCTTCATTGAGTTTAATTGCACACATGAATAAGGAATTAAATTGGAATAATGCCATTCAATGACCAACCGTTAAGAATTAATTGACATTCATGTATTTGTTCTTGCTAGTTACACATTTGAATGGACACAATATAAATTAAATTTTATAAAATATGGTTATAAAAATAGTAGTGTGAGTGATTAAATTTGACTTAGTCAAAATTGGCTTGGTCATTGTGCACTCTAAGACAAATATTTCTACGAGTTTTAATTAGTCAATAATAAAAATCCCAATAATAAATTATTTAATATGAAAATACTTTATCAAATAATTAAACATTCAAAGAATAATTATCTTACTATCGTCACACTAAATTAATAAAAGGATAAACAAAACTAATGATTTTAAATTAATTAATTAAAAAAAAGGGTGTTACATTATCCAAGAAACACAACATCTCACTCCAACAAGAAAAGCAATGGCTCAGATGGAAAGTCAATGGATCTGATTGAAAGAATTCATTATGAAGAAAATACTTAGCTGAATCAGAATTTCTGAATATTCAAGAACAAATGCCCCACTCAAATTGTCTTGAAAATAATGGATGAGAAATTTGTCATTATGAGCGTGAGAAGCCATTTTTCTACAATAAATGGTCAGATGGTTTTTAGGACATTTGGCAACTTTGTATTTTTCAAACTCGTGTACCTTGAATTTTGAAGGGATCGCCACGTCGGGAACCAAGCACATATCAAAAGCTTCGAGACCATAGACATTACTTCCTTCAATTGCTTTTATTCGTTCTTCGAAAACATGAAATTTTTCTTTCGGTTGTGTATCTTTACTGATGAATTAAGGTTGTTGCCAATTTACGTTAGTATCAAAATGGAGTACTTAGGGTGCGCTTAATGGAATATTTTCTAAGAGTATAGTGTTTTGGGGTGACACGTAGCCCATATGAGATGGGATTTGTGATTGGTTTAGGTTTAGGGGGTTGAAAGTTGAATGGTTTGGGTTATTTTCCATGGGGTTGATGACTAAAGACGGAGTATAACCAGGTGGGAGACCGTACGTAGGAAATTGCATAGCTGATGTATGAAACTTGTTGAGTAGTTGGGGGTAAAGCCTAGTGGGTGGGAAAGAGTGGTTTGGTTTTCATTATTTGCAGTTGGAGGATTCCCATATGTACTCTCCTTCCTTGCCAAAATTTGTATAGCTTATAGGATTCGAATAACCTTGTCCTTCAATTGGTTAACATCCGCTCTTATCACTTCTTGGTTTTGCACAAGTTTATTCATGATCTTGAAGTTTGCGCGAGTTTGATAAGGGTGTCGGGGAAACAACTTTATTGATTTTTTTTTCTTCTGTTTTTTTAAATAAATAAATAAAATTCTATGAGTATATATTAAATATGAACGAAATGAAGATGAAATCGATTAGTTAATTATTATAGTTGGATCTTCGGGAACCATGAGCCCTACATAAATTTTTAATCGAAAACGAATTATTAGTCAAGAAAATATGGAGATCGGTAAACAAAACAGCAAATCCTTCATTGATGAAAAAAAAGAGTTCATCACAAAATTAAAAACTACATCGACTATCAATCTTCTCTTTTAATAGGACAATCAATCTTCTCCTCCAATTCTTCTACCAATTTTTTGCAATATTCAACGAATTTGTAGACTTTGACTGGAGTATTGAGCAGATGCATTACCGCATTAATCTCTCTTAGATGCTTTGGAATTTTTATGATTGCTTGATTAGCTAGCATTGCC
>PGTU02014998.1:0-14882 GCA_002896215.2 Cicer echinospermum | reverse complement strand
TCCGAATTATGTTTAACCAATCTAGTGCATCCAGTAGGTGTGTTTTGTCATGGGATGAACATTTCTTGTCCAATTAGGTTTTTAACCAATCGTGGCATCCAATAAGTTTCATTTGTGTTCATTGGATGGAACATTTAGGTCATTTTCGTCCTTCTTTGGCTTTATTATTGTCAAATTAGGGTTTTTAACCAATCTTGTGCATCCAATAAGTTATTGGTGTCATTGGATGAACATTTATGTCATTTTTGTCCTCCCTAGGTTTATTCTAGACCAATTAGGGTTTTTAATCAATCTTTGCATCCAATAGGTGTGTTTGTGTTCTTCGGAAACATTTAGGTCATTTCGTCCTCCCTAGGATATTCTAGTCCAATTACGTTTTAACCAATCTGTGCATCCAATAGGGTGTTTTGTGTATTGATATTGAACATTTAGGTCATTTTCGTCCTTCCTAAACTTATTTCTTGTCCACTAAGGTTTTAACCAATCTTGTGTATCCAATAGGTGTGTTGTGTTCATTGGATGAACATTTAGGTCATTTTCGTTCATTCCTAAACTTATTCTTGTTCCAACTAGGTTTCTGACAAATCTTGTGCATCCAATAGGTGTGTTTGTTCATTGTGAACATTTTACGTCATTTCGTGCCCTATTGGCTGATTCTTGTCCTATTAGTTTTTAACCAAACTTGTTGCATCAATAAGTTCATTGTGTCATTGGATGAACATTTAGTCATTTTCGTCATTCCTCTTATTCTTGTCCAATAGGGTTTTTAACCAAATCTTGTGCATCCAATAGGTGTGTTTGTGTCATTGGATGAACATTTAGGTCATTTTCTTCCTCCCTAGGTTTTCTAGTCCATTAGAGTTTTAACCAATCTTGTGCATTGCAATTAGGTGTTTGTGTCATTGGATGAACATTAGGTCATTTTCGTCCTTCACACTTATTCTGCCAACTTGGTTTTTAACCAATCTTGTCATCAAAAGTGGTTTGTGTCATTGGATGAACATTTACGTCGTTTTCTTCTCCCTAGTTTATTCTTAGGTTCCAATTCGATGTTTTTCTAACCAATCTTGTTGCATCCAATAGTGTGTTTCTGTCATTGGATGAACATTTAGGTCATTTTCGTCCTCCATAGGTTATTCTTGCCAACTTGGTTTTAACCAATCTTGTGCAATCCAATAGGTGTGTTTGTGTGTGTCATTGGATGAACATTTACGTCTTTTCGTCCCCTAGGTTAATTCTGTCAATTAGGATTTTAACCAATTCTTGTGCATCAAATAAGTTCATTTGTTCATTGGATGAACATTTAGGTCATTTTCTCCTCCCTTGTTTTCTTTCCAATAGGGTTACACAAATCGTGTGCAGCATCCTTATAAGTTCATTGTGTTCATTGCGTAACATTTAGGTCATTTTCGTCCTTCCCTTGCTTCTTCTTGTCCAATTAGGGTTTTTAACCAACTTGTGCATTGCAATAAGTTTATGTGTCATTGGATGGAATTTAGGTCATTATCGTCCTCCCTAGTTATTCTATTCCAACTTAAGTATTTTAACCAATCTTGTCATCCAATAGGTGTGTTTGTGTCATTGGATGAGCATTTAGGTCGATTTTCGTCCTACTTAGACTTTTCTTGTCAACTAGGGTTTTTAACCAAAATCTTGTGGCACGCCATAATGTTCATTTGTGTCATTGGATAACATTAGTCATTTTCTCCTCCCATAGGTTTATGCTAGTCAATTAGGTTTTATAGCCATAAGGTGGTGTTTGTTGTCATGTGACATTTAAGTCATTTTCGTCCTCCTAAGGTTATTCTGTTCCATAACTAGATTTTAACCAATCTTGTGCATCCAATAAGTTATTGTGCATTGGATGAACATTATCATTTTCCCTCCTAGGTTATTCTAGTCCAATTAGGTTTAACCATCTTGTGCATCCAATAGGTTTTGTGTCTGGATGAACATTTAGTCATTTTCCCTTCAACATTCTTGCCAACTAGAGTTTTAACCAATCTTGTGCATCCAATAGTTTGTTTGGTCTTAGACGAACATTTTAGGTCATTTTCGTCCTTCCATAAACTTATTCTTGTTCCAACTAGGTTTTAAACAATCTTGTGCATCCAATAGGTGTGTTTGTGTCATTGGTGAACATTTAGGTCTTTTCGTCTCTCCTAGTTTATTCTAGTCCAACTAGGTTTTAACCAATCTTGTGGCATCCAATCGGTGTGTTTGTGTCAATTGGATAAACATTTAGTCATTTTCTCCTCCCTAGGATTATTCTAGTCCAAAATACGGTTTTTAACAATTTTGCATCCAATAGGTGATGTTTGTATCATTGGATGAGCATTTAGTCATTTTCGTCCTACTTAACTTTTCTTGTCCAACTAGGTGTTTTTAACCAATCTTGTGCAGCAATAAGTTCATTTGTTTCATTGGATGAACATTTAGGTCATTTCGATCCTCCCAGGTTTATTCTAGTCCAATTAGGTTTTTAACCATAGGTGTGTTTGTGTCATTGGAGATACATTATTAGCGTCATTTTCGTCCTCCCAGGTTTATCTTGTCCAACTTGGGTTTTTAACCAATCTTGTGCATCCAATAGGTGTGCTTGTGTCATTAGGAGAATTTAGGTCATTTTCTTCCTTCCTAATTATTCTTGTCCAACAGGTTTTTAACCAATCTTTGTGCATCCAATAATTTATTTGTTGCATTGTGAACATTTAGGTCATTTTCGCCTCCCAGGTTTATTCTAGTCCAATTAGGTTTTAACCAATCTTGTGCATCCAGATAGGTGTGTTTGTGTCATTTGATGAACATTTAGGTCATTTCGTCCTTCCTAAACTATTCTTGTCCAACTAGGAGTTTTTAACCAATCTTGGCATCCAATAAAGTGTGTTTTGTCCATTAGACAGAAACATTTAGTTCATTTTCGTCCTTCCTACTTATCTTGTTCCAACTAGGATTTTTAACCAATCTTGTGCATCAATAGGTTGTTTTTCATGGATGAACAATTTTGTTCATTTTCAGTCCTTCCTAAACTTATCTAGTCCAATTAGTTTTTTTAGTCCATCTTATGCATCCAATAGGTGTGTTTGTGTTCATTGGATTGAACATTTAGTCATTTTTGTCCTCTTTAAGCCTATTCTTGTCCAATTAGGGTTTTTAACCATCTTGTGCATCCAATAGAGTTTTGTTCATGATGAACATTTAGGTCATTTCGTCCTCAAGTTAATCTTGTCCAATTAGTTTTTACCAAATCTTGTGCATCCAATAGGTGTGTTTGTGTCATTGGCATGAACATTAGGTCATTTTTTCGTCCTACCCTAGTTATTCTAGTCCCAATTGGGGTTTTTAACCAATCTTGTGCATCCAATAGGTTGTTTGTGTCATTGGATGAACATTTTGGTCATTTTCGTCCCTTCCAGACTATTCTAGTCCAAATCGGTTTCTTAACCAATCTTGTGCATCCAATAGGTGTGTTTGTTCATTGGATGAACATTTAGGTCATTTCGTCCTTCTAAACCTATTCTTGTCCAACTAAGGTTTTTAACCAATCTTGTGCATTCAATAGTGTGTTTGTGCATTAGACGAAAATTTAGGTCTATTTATCATGGCCTTCTTAAACTTATTCTTGTCCAACCTAGGGTTTTAACAATCTTGTGCATCCATAGGTGTATGTGTCATTGGATGAACATTTAGGTCATTTTTCGTTGTCCCTAGGTTTATTCTAGTCCAATTAGGGTTTTTAACCAATCTTGTGCATCCAAGTGGTGTCTTGTTCATTGATGATACATTTAGGTTCATTTTACGTCCTTCCTTCAAGGTTTTTCTTAGTCCAATAGGTTTTTAACCAATCTTGTGCATCCAATAGGTGTGTTTGTGTCATTGGATGAACATTTAGGTTCATTTTCGTACCTCCTTAATTATTCTTCGTCCAATTAGGTTTTTAACCAATCTTTGTGCATCCAAATAGGTGTCGTTTTGTCATTGATGAACATTTAGGTCATTTTCGTTCTTCCCTAAAGTTTATTTCTAGTCCAATCGAGTTTTTAACCAATTCTTGTGCATTCCAATAGTGTGTTTGTGTCATTGAAGACATTTAGGTTCATTTTCGTCCTTCTAATACGTTTATTCTTGTCCAACTTGGGTTTTTAAACCAAATCTTGTGCATCAATAGTGTGTTGTGTCATTGGATGAACATTTAGTTATTTTCGTCCCCATGCCTAATTCTTGCCAATAGGGTTTTTAACCAATCTTGTTTGCATCCATAGTGTTTTCTGTGTCATGGATGAACATTTTAGGTCATTTTCGTCCTCCACTTGACTTCTTGTCGTCAATTAGGGTTTTTAACCATCTTGTGCATCCAATAAGTTATTTGTGTCATTGGATGACATTTAGGTATTTTAGGTCCTCCTAGGGTTATTCTTGTCCAATAGGGTTTTAACCAATCTTGCACTCCAATAGGTGTGTTTGTGTCATTGGATGAACATTTAGGTCATTTTCGTCCCACTAGACTTTTCTGTCAATAGGTTTTAACCAATCTTGTGCATCCAAATAAAGTTCATTTTGTCATTGGATGAACATTTAGTCATTTTCTCCTCCTAGGTTTTTCTGTCCAATTAGGTTTTTTTAAGCCATAGGCATGTGTTTGTGTCTTGATGACATTTAGGTCATTTTTGTCCTCCCAGTTTATTCTATGTCCAATAAAGTTTTAACCATCTTGCATCCAATAAGTGTGTTTGTGTCATTTGGATGAACATTAGGGTCATTCTCCTCACTCCAGGTTATTCTAGTCCAATAGGGTAATTTAACCAAATCTTGTGCAAATCAAATAGTGTTTTTGTGTCATTGGATGAACATTTAGGTCATTTTCGTGCTCCTAACCATTCTTGTCCAACTAGGTTTTTAAACCAATCTTGTGCATCCAGTGTGTTTTGATTCATTAACGAATTTAGTTCATTTTCGTTCTTCCAGCGTTTATTCATAGTCCAATAGGGTTTAACACAATCTTGTGTATCCAATCGGTCTGTTTGTGTATTGGTATATGAACATTAAGGTCATTTCTGTCTCCCTAGGTTATTCTAGTCCAATTAGTGTTTAACCAATCTTGTGCATCCAATAGGTGTGTTTGTGTCATTGAGATGGACATTTAGGTCATTTTCGTTTCCTAAATTATTCTTGTCCAACTAGGTTTTTAAACCAATCGTGTTCGCACATATAGTTGTTTGTGTCATGGATGAACATTTAGATCATTTTCGTCCTTCCTAACTGTATTCTTTCCAATAGGGTTTTATAACCAATCTTGTGCATCCAATAGGTTTTTGTGTCATTGGATGAACATTTAGGTCATTTTCTCCTCCCTGGTTATTCTTGTCCAATTAGGGTTTTTAACCAATCTTGTGCATCATAAGGTTGTTTGTGTCATTGGATATAACATTTAGGTCATTTCGTCCTCCCCTAGATTTATTCTAGTCCAATTACGGTTTTTAACCCAATCTTGTGCATCCAATAGGTGTGTTTGTGTCATTGGATGAACATTTAGTCATTTTGTCCTTCCTAAACTTATTTTTGTCCAACTTAGGGTTTAACCAATCTGTGCATCCAATAGGTGTTTTGTGTTTGGATGAACATTAGGTATTTCGCTTCCAAAACTATATTCTTGTCCAACTTGGTTTTTTAACAAATCTTGGCATCCAATTAGCGGTGTTTGTGTCACTGGATGAACATTTACGGTCATTTGTCGTATCCTGTCCTTGCTATTCTGTCCTAACTAGGTGTTTTTAACCCATTCTTGTGCATCCAATAGTTGTTTGTGTCATTGGATGAACATTTAAGGTCATTTTCTTCCTTCCCTAGTTTATTCTGTCCAATTAGGTTTTAACCAATCTTGTGCATGCCAATAGGTGTGTTTGTGTCATGGATGAACATTTTCTGGTCCCAATTAGGGTTTTAAAATTCCAAATTCTGTGATCTCTTCCTTCTTTTTTTTTTTTGGAATAGAATAAACGTAGGGAGGAAGAAAATGACCTTAATGTTCATCCAATGACACAAACATACCTATTGAAAAAGCGCTGTAAAATGGGTGGGCATATTACAGCGCTTTTTGTGAAGAAGCGCTGTAAAATGTGCATAACAAGCGCGCGTTGTATTTACATGTTTTATAGCGCTTTTTTAAAAGCGCTGTTGTATCATTTACAGCGCTCGTTTCCACAGCGCTTATTTTTTTGAAAAAGCGCTGTAAATGGCTTAAAAAAAGCGCTGTAATATGCGTTTTTTCGCGTAGTGTTCGTCCAATAACACAAAAACACCTATTTGGAATGCAAAAGATTGTTTGAAAACCTTAATGTGACAAGAATAAGCCTAGGAAAGACGAAAATGACCTAAATGTTCATCCAATGACACAAACACACCTATTGGATGCACAAGATTGGTTAAAAACCCTTATTGGACAAGAATAAGCCTAGGGAAGAAGTAAATAACCTAAATGTTCTTCCAATGACACAAACACACTTATTAGATGCACAAGATTGGTTAAAAACCCTTATTGGACTAGAATAAACCAACGAAGGACGAAAATGACCTAAACGTTCATCCAATGACACAAATGAACATATTGGATGCACAAGATTGGTTAAAAATTGGGTTTCGACATCAACAAAACCTAGGGAGCACGTAAATGACCTAAATATTCATACAGTGACACAAAGACACCTTTTGGATGCAAAAGATTGGTTAAAAACCCTAATTGGACCAGAATAAACTTAGGGAGGACGAAAATGACCTAAATGTTCATGCAATGACACAAACACAACTATTGGGTGCATAATATTGGTTAATACCCTAATTGGACAAGAATAAGCCAAGGAGGACGAAAATCAGCTAAATGTTCATCCAATCCCACAAACACACCTATTGGATGGACAACATTGGTTGAAAACCCCAATTGGACAAAAATAAGTCTAGGAAGGACAAAAATGACCTAAATGTTCATCCAATGACACAAACACACCTATTGGATGCACAAGATTGGTTAAAAACCCTAATTGGACAACAATAAGTCTATGGAGAACGAAAATGACCTACATGTCCATCCAATAACACAAAAACACCTATTGGATGCAAAAGATTGGTTGAAAACCCTAATTGGACAAGAATAAGCCTTGGGAAGAAGTAAATAACCTAAATGTTCATCCAATGACACAAACACACTAATTAGATGCACAAGATTGGTTAAAAACCCTTATTGGACTAGAATAAACCTACGAAGGACGAAAATGACCTAAATGTTCATCCAATGACACAAATGAACATATTGGATGCACAAGATTGGTTAAAAATTGGGATTCGACATCAACAAACCTAGGGAGCACGTACATGACCTAAATATTCATACAGTGACACAAAGACACCTTTTGGATGCAAAAGATTGGTTAAAAACCCTAATTGGACCAGAATAAACCTAGGGAGGACGAAAATGACCTAAATGTTCATGCTGTTGGATTTTGATCCTTTGATTCCTAATTTTGACATAATTAATAATTCAATATTCATACAATACATGATAAATCTAATATTTGAATTGAGCAAGATTTCAGGAACAACAATCAAATCCTACACACTTGGAACAGGTTTGCTTGAAACACAAGAAATCAACAAAAGTTGACTTTTGACTGAAGTAAATCGATTGGGAAATCGATTTCATAACAAGGGTGTAAGGAAACACAACTGTTTGTGTTGGTATAATCGATTGGGCAATCGACTGACTGAATTAGAAATTGAAATTGCCCAAGTCAGTAGCACCCCAGTTTTGAGGGTAATCGATTGACAAATCGATTATACAATTCACAAAGTAAACCTGATTGAAATAAATCGATTGGGAAATCGATTGGATCAGTCACAGTGGAAACCCAGTTTTAAGCGTAATCGATTGGCAAATCGATTACTTAAAAATCACTTGCAAAATAACTTTTCTTGTGACATACAAATCGATTGGACAATCTATGTTGTAATATTTCAATCAAGTTAAATTTGGTCGAAATCGATTGAACCAATTCCCAGGTAAGAACGTTTTCAGACAAATACATACAAATCGATTGGCACATCGATTAGTATTAAAATAGCTGAGTCACTGACTCAAACACAATCGATTGGCAAATCGATTGACAAAACCTTTTTGAAAACCCAGTGAACTCTGAGCGTGTGACCAAATCGATTTTAAGTATTTGTTAATCGATTATGAAGACTTAACAAATCGATTACGAAATCGATTGATATATGTTTCAGTTTAAACATAACATCTGCAATCGATTACGAAATCGATTCATATCAGTCTTAACATAATCACTGAGAAATGTTGTTTAAAGAATCGATTGGTAAATCGATTGGGTTATATAGTTTCAAGATTCAAGAAAAACAAGACACACGATAATCGATTGGCAAATCGATTAGACTGATTTATCCTTTACAAAATCGATTGGTAAATCGATTGATTAATGTGTTTTTCAGAAACTATATAAACTGTCTTCAATCTGTCTTTCAATAAAATGAATGATAATAATGATATCAATCTGAAATATACATTGAATATTCTTGATACACAATAACACTTGGTTAATCCATTGAGATTACTTTTTCAGATAAAAAAAAAAAGGAGGATTATCAACAATCAAAAAGATAGCTGGAAAAGTGATCTTGAAAGACAAGGATTCTCATAAACAATCTTTGAATGTCCAGAATTGTGAGAAGCCATTTTGACCAAGATTGAAGACTACTTTTTGTTCTTTCTGTATTCTGTTTGTAACAATTCTTTGAAACAAAAACAAAGGAGAAAATCCAGCTAGAAACTGGTGACTACTTTCTTGGGTGAGAGTGCTCAACAAGAAAGAGTTGTACTTTGATTCTGTGATAGGTTGCTGAGTATCTACAAGGATCAGAGGGTGATCAATAGGAAAGAGATCATTAAGATAGATAGGTTTCGGGGAGGAAACTGGACAATCTGTAATTGATTCTTTCTATTGGAGAAGAAAATCTGAAATCCGTTTGGATTTGCAGGACTGGATGTAGGTTGTCAAGTTGACAACTGAACCAGTATAAATTCTTGGTGCAATCTTCTCTAACCCTTAACTCCTTTGATTTACTATATTGCTATATATGTATATGTGATTAAAACTAGATGCATGTTAAACATATTCTGTGATAAGTAATATTGTTTAATCTGTTAATGTGACTTGTTTGCATCTTGATTAATCTCAGATCAATCTAATAAAACTTGCTAATCTTGTATGCCACAATTTAATTTCCGCTGTGTGTATGAAATTGATTTAATTTCATAAAGAACTGATACATTCTGATATATTCCGCTTATTACGAGGTCATATAAACCAACAATTGGCCTCAGAGCCTAACTTTTCGAGAGGTAATACTCATAAAAGCACTATGGCCTCAAACGATTTTATGGGAGAAGGCGCATCATTAGCAAGACCTCCAGCTTTCAATGGAACAGCTTATATGTACTGGAAGCACAGAATGCTAATCTTCTTGGAAGCCAGTGGCATAGACATCCTTGACACTGTTGAAAATGGTCCATATATTCCCAAGATTGCAGGAACCAATGACTCAATGATTCTCAAGCCTAGAGCAGACTGGTCAGATGATGACAAGAAAAAGGTAGGTTATAATGCAAAGGCTAAGAACATTATAACATCTGCTCTTTGTGCAGAAGAATTTTTTAGAGTGTCAAACTGCAAGACAGCAAAAGAAATGTGGGACATTCTTCAAGAAAACACATGAAGGAACCACAAACGTGAAGAGAGCTCGCGTAAACACACTGATGCACGAATATGAGTAATTCAGCATGAAAAGGGACGAATCCATCAGTGATCTGCAAACCAGATTCACACACATTGTGAATAATCTTCATGCATTGGGAAAACAAGTGGATAATGAACAGCAGATTGGAAAAATAATGAGATGTCTAACCAGAGAGTGGCAGCCAAAGATAACAGCCATAGCAGAATCTAAAGATCTAGCAAAGATGACTACTGCAACTTTGTTTGGTAAACTAAGAGAACATGAGATGGAATTACATCGACTGGACGAATCAGAGATGGAAAGCCGCAAAAAGAAAGGACTATCCCTGAAGGTTCAAGCCCAGCAATCGAAAACTGAATCAGACAGCTGCTCAGATCAATCCAGTAGTGAATCTGAAGAGCCGGAAATCGGGTTGCTTGTCAAGAAATTCAAAAAGTTTCTGAAGAAGAAAGACAACAAATTCAGAAAACCATCTAGCTCCAAGACTACTGAAAACAAGACCATTACATGCTATGAATGTGGACTGGTCACATAAAGTCAGAATGCTACAAATTGCAAAACAAGAATAGAGCTACAAAATCAAAAGGCAAGGAACCAGTCACCAAAACCAGAAAAGCTTATATTGCATGGAACGATAACGATGAATCCTCTGCATCTTCTGATGAAGAAGAAGTCAACTTGTGTCTCATGGCAGATACAGATTCAGAATCAGAAAATGAGGTGTGCTTGACATCCACGAAACACTCATGGTATCTAGATAGCGGATGTTCAAAGCACATGACTGGTGACAAATCCAAATTCCTGAACTTGACATTTAAGGAAGGAGGCTTTGTCAAATATGGTGATAACAACAGAGGAAAAATCATTGGAATTGGTGATGTAGGCGATGAATCAACTGCAGTAATCAAAAATGTGCTATATGTTGAAGGACTAAAGCACAACTTACTGAGTATAAGCCAACTATGTGACAAAGGTTTTCAAGTAAGTTTTTCATCACAATCTTGCATTATTGAGCATAAAGATGACAAACACATAAAGCTAATTGGGGACAGAATCAACAACATTTACATGTTGAATTTCAATTCTGTACCTAGTGCTGTATGCTGCTTGTTATCCAACTCAGATGAAACATGGCTTTGGCATAAAAGAATTGCGCATATACACATAAATCATTTGAATAAACTTGTCAGCAAACAGTTAGTCTTAGGTCTACCAAATAGGAAGTTCTCTAAAGATAGGCTGTGTGATGCATGTGAGAAAAGTAAACTGGTTAAGACTCCATTTCCCTCTATAGACTTGGTTAGAACAAATAGAGTTTTACAACTAGTTCACATGGACCTTTTTGGACCTGCCCAAGTTAAGAGTTTAGGTGGAAACCTGTATGGATATGTGCTGGTTGATGATTATTCTAGATTCACATGGACTTACTTTTTAGCTCATAAAAGTGATACATTCTCTGTTTTCAAAAAGTTTGCTGCTTTAGTACAAAATGAGAATGATTTGAAAATTGTTTCAATAAAAAGTGATCATGGAGGTGAATTCCAAAATGATCTTTTTCAAAATTATTGTGAATCAAATGGAAATCAACCACATCTATGCAGCCCCTAGGACACACTCAGCAGAATGGGGTAGTGGAGAGGAAAAATAGATCCCTAGAAGAGTTAGCTAGGACCATGCTTAAGGACTCCAACCTACCTAAGTATTTTTGGGCAGATGCAATTAGTACAGCCACCCATGTTGTGAATAGAGTTCTCATTAGGCCCCTGCTTAGGAAAACACCCTATGAGCTTTACAAGGGTAGAAAACCAAACCTATCCTACTTTAGAATCTTTGGTTGTAAATGCTTTGTTTTGAACAATGGCAAAGAACACCTAGGAAAGTTTGACCCTAAGGCGGATGAAGGTATCTTTCTAGGATACTCCCAAACTAGTAAGGCCTATAGAATCTACAACAAAAGAACAAAAACCATAGAAGAGTCAGTTCATGTAAAATTTGATGAATCTTTTACAGAAAACTTGAACAAAACTCCTTCTAAGGTTATTGAAATTTTGGATGATGTTGTAGAATCTGAACCACTAGAACAACCTATAGCTGACCCTCCAACTAGATCAGACCCTGTAGAACCTATAGAAACCTGTGAGTTGCCTAAGGAATGGAAGTTCAACCGAAACCACCCTTTAGACAACATTATAGGCGATATATCTAAAGGTGTTGCAACTAGGAGAAGCCTTAGTCAGTTTTGTAACGTTACAGCCTTTGTATCTCAGATTGAACCTAAGAACATTAAGGAAGCCCTTTTAGATAGTGAGTGGATACTTGCTATGCAAGAGGAGTTAAACCAGTTTGAGAGAAACAAGGTAAGTGGAACTTGGTACCTAGGCCAGAGGGTAAGCAATGTTATAGGAACTAAGGTGGGTGTTCAGAAATAAGTTAGATGAGAATGGTGTGATAACTAGGAATAAAGCCAGATTAGTTGCTAAGGGTTAAAATCCAGATTTGTCACTAGATGGATAAACTCTCAAAGGCCTATGGGTTGAAAGTACAAGAGCTTAGATAGAAGCCTAAGACTTTCCTCATGGAAATTTTCAAGAGGAAATGTTGATAAGACACTCTTTACAAAAACTACTGAAAATGACATCTTTGCTGGTCCAAATTTATAATGTTGATGACATCATATTTGGATCAACAAATGATTGAAACTTTTGCAAAGATTTGAAAACTTAATGAAAGGTAAATGTTGAAATGTCAATGATGGGAGAACTGTCATATTTCTTGGGATTTCAAATTAACCAAAGCAAGCAAGCATTTTCATTAGTCAATCCAAATATTGTTCTGATTTGTAAGAAAATTTAACTTTAATAAACTTAAGTCCATTGATACACCCATGAGTCAAGGAAATTTCTTAGACCGAGATGAGAAGGGTAAGCCTGTAGATGTCACTAGATTTCGTGGTATGATTGGATCTCTGCTCTACCTTACAGCAAGCGACCAGATATTATGTTCAGTGTTTTGTATGTGTGCAAGGTATCAATCGAATCCGAAGGAATCTCACCTCAGTGCAGTAAGGAATTTTTAGATACTTGGTAGGTACTAAAAGTCTTGGTTTGTGGTATCCAAAGGTTCAACATGTACTTTTGGTTGGTTATTCAGACTCAGACTTTGCTGGTTGTAAACTTGACAGAAAGAGTACTTCAGGGAACTTGTCATTTGCTTGGTAATTCTCTAGTGTCTTGTTCAAGTAAGAAGCAAACAAGTATTGCATTGTCTACTGCAGAAGCTGAATACATAGCAAGCTGGGAGTTGATGTGCTCAAATCTGTGGATGAAAACGCATTTTAATGGACTTCGGTGTCGATTTGGGAACAGTGCCGATCATTGTGTGATAACACAAGTGGCTATCAGCATAACCAAGAACCCTGTAATGCATTCAAGAGACAAACACATATTGAGGTAAGGCTATCACTTCGATAAGAGACCACTATTCAGAATGGATATTCAACTTGAGTATGTGAACACTACAAACAATTAAGCTGATTCTTCACAAAGCATTGCAAAAGACGTTTTTTGAAGTAAGGTTGAACTAGGGATCATTGATCCTAGTGAAGTATAAGTTTTTGTTGATTCTGGTACTTTTCAGTAATGTTTTCCAGTTAAATCGATTTGGAAATCGATTACCAGCATGGTAAAAGGTTTATAAAATCGATTTGGGAATCGATTACTTCAGCCCAGGTTTCAAAATTTCAGAAATTTTTTTTTAACCTTCACGAGCATCGGTTTGGAAATCGATTAGCTAAGTATTCAATCTTTAGACAATCGATTTGGGAATCGATTAAGTAAAACAGGAATTCGATTTGAACATCGATTTGAAATATGACCGTTACTCAAAGTTACTAGCCGTTGGCACTTCATCATTACTCAATCGATTGAGGATTCCCAGCAACGGTAACCTAATCGATTGGGAAATCGATTTACTAGGTCAAGAGTATAAAAGGAACATTTCTAAATCGATTTCTGCACTTTGTTTTCCAGATTTTCTCTGCTTTTCTCTTGTGTTCTTCATTCTTCTGTCTCTGCATTTGTTTGAATCTGCTTTCTACACTCTACCTACCTCGAATCTACACAAATTTGTTGATATGGCCCGAGTAAAACAGACTCAAGCACGCACTCCATCTCCATCATCCTCTTCCACCAGTGAAACACCATCACCACCTCCAACTTTAACAAAAAGAGTACCCATCCCAACTCACAAAATTCTTGCAAAGGATAAAGGAAAAGCTCCTGCCCCAATCCAGGAAAAGTCGAAGAAACGCAAAGAGCCCCCTACTTAAAAGCTCATGGCTGATGCCATGAAAGTAATTACTCAGAAAAGGAAGAAGAAGCCTACTTCTTCTCCACCTCCTAAGAAGGTCTCTGCACCAAAGGAAAGGGAGGTACAACCATCTTTGTCTACCGACTTCGCAAAAAGGAAAATTCATGAAGCTAGAACCATGGATTTTGAATATTTTGATGTTGTGGAATTTACTTTTCAGAACCACCTCAGGTTTCATGGGTTGGAAAGTTTTCTATCTTCTACTCTTGACAGCTATCCAAGGCTGATCAGGGAATTTTATTCTACTTTTAAGATGACTGAAGAAGGTTTTACTGCTTCAGTTAAGGGAAAAAGAATTACAATGACTTTTGATGATTTCTCAACCTTATCCGGATTGCCTTTCTACGGCAAATCTATTGATGGCAGCACAGCAGCCGACACTGCAGATGAAGGTTGGGAAGAAACACTGGATAGGCATACCGCAGTTAAAGACCTGATGGTCGATGGGTTTGTTGAATCGATTTCACTGCCCATTGGTCAGATGAAGGTTCAACAGAGGATGTTGATGTATGCTTTGACGTGTATGCTGGTTCCACGATCGGGAAATCACGCAGTAGTCCAGAAGTTGGACATCATACTGTTGTGGGGCTTATCCAAAGAGTTAAGGATGAGCTGGTGTTGGATTGTGCTCAGGCACATGTTGGAAGCATCTCAAAGCAAGCTGATGCTGCCTTATCCACAGTTGATAACTAAAATTCTCAAACACTTTAAGG
>PGTU02014995.1:0-18425 GCA_002896215.2 Cicer echinospermum | reverse complement strand
GTTTTCCCTAAACCTTGGAGTATAATGAGATTTCTCATTAAAATACAACCATTGTAATCAAACTCCTTTCCCTAAACTTTTGTATGAATTCCTTTTTTGAAAACTCAAAGGAACAAATTATTCCCTCATTTAACCATTACAATCTAATGCATATGAATATTAACATAGGTTATGGTAACCATTTAACACCAACGGGGATTATGAATCTTCATCTAATTAGTATTGAAATTGACTATATAACATTTATTTAAAATTGTTGATTCCGAGATATTTACTCTCTGTATGATAAAGCTTAAAACATAAACCTAGACATATTTCCAGTAAGCAACATGAGATGTTACAACATTTACACTAATGCTCTTTGTTGGTGATTGTTTTCCTAGTAAATAAGACATCACATCTCACTGTTGAGAAACATACGTAATCATCGAGAAAATAATCTAAATATTTTTATTTGCTTAAATAAATTAATGAAAATAATTATATAAACTCCAATTTTTCTATTTCCCCTTCAAACTTTTCTCACTCCGAATTCGCTTTTTGTTTTTTTATGTCTCCAATTTTATTTTTTATTAGAGTCTCTTTAATTAGAATAATTTAACTTTTAATATCGAAATAAGTCCATCCTAGAAAACCTAGGTTGAAACCAATTAATTAGAAAAGTTACATTTTCTTCATCCACTATTATTGTCCTCTTTTGGATATGAACAGAGACGAAGGTAGACACGAAGATTTAGAAATTATTTTAAACATAAACATTGAGAGGTAATGACTCAATCAAATTGAGAATAGAGTCATCAAGTCGGTGACATGCAATGGTTGACTCATCGAACATCATCCAATCGAGCCTTCTATATAGAAATTAGGAATTGTTTGATGTTCTATTCCAAATTATGGATGAGGCTACAAAAAGCGACCTTTCAATTTTAGTGGGGTGGAGAGAGTAACACAAAATAAAATAAAATAAATTATTTCTTTTCATTTGTTTGTGTGCTTCCATGATAAAAGTATATACTTGTCACAATTTTCTCTTTGATTAAATAAACTCGTAACAGTGTATTGTATCATAAAAAAATACACACTCAATCTACACATTCATCTGCAAACTCTAGATTTTGATCAAGAGAAAAATAAAACCTATTACTAATCGCCTAATTATTATGTACACAAAATAGTTTTGCTATATCATAATAAGATAAAGCCACAACAAGAGAAAACTTGATAATTAAATCTCAAAAAGGGTGTAGGTTCCTACTCAATCCATTCATGTTGGTAAAGATCCCAAGTAAATGGTGCTTGTAAGGCAAAAATGATTTTCGTTTATTGCTATCTTTCTTCATTTTGTTCATCACATAAAACTTCTCGTGAGCCGATAATGTAGATTTATTTATATCATCCTTTCTCTTTTTGACAACGATGGTTTCTACCTTTGGTTTGTTGGGCTTTGATGGCGCTGAAGGATTCAATAAAACAAAAGCATCCTTATGGTCACTGTTACTTCGAAGGTTTAAGTTTTGTCGAAATCTCCACAAATTTGAGGACCCGGTAGAGTTACTTTTTTCGTAACACTCATTCGAAGCCTTCACCTCGACCATTGTCCTATTTTTCAGGGGCTCTTTATGAGGTTCTTTTGAAACACCACTCGATCTCGAGTTTGAATTTTCAGACATCTCAACAAAAATCTTCTTTAACGGTGGTCTAAGATGTGATGCATCATTATTTGGTGCATTCAATAAGATAATAGAATTGTCAAAATTAAGGAGTGTTGGTCGTATTTTTCCATTTTCAAATATCTCATCCGCAAATATAGACGTTCCTTGGACATCGGTGCATGCAAAACTAAAATCTTGCTCCTCAAAATTTTCTTCGACATTGTTGTGTGTTTGATTTTTTGTACAATAATATGTATCAAGTTTGTCTGGAATGGGAACAAAGCCACTAAAATCTAGAAAATCGTCGTTGGGAATTTCTTGTTTGCTGCAACAATATGTACCAAGTTTATCTTGCGTGGGACCAAAGCCTTCAAATTCAATAAAAGGGTGAGGCATACATAGAATTGATAGCGCCTGCACTCTTAACATTTCAATATTTGGAGATGTTTTATGCATTTTGTTGCAGTTGTAAGATTAAAATATGCAGCGAGGTTAATTGAATGTTGGAAGTGATTGTAATATGAGATATATTTATATATATAAATCAAAATAGAAGGTTAGATTTCCTTGGTTAAATGGAAATCGGTTCGCTAAGAGATTTTGGAAAGTTATTAACACATGGAAGGTGTGAAAAAGTGTTCAGAAATGGGTAATTGTTTGTGTTATACCTGATCTTTTGTTTCTTATAAATATTAAACAAAAGGATTTGTATTATATTTTGTTAATATGGAAATTACATTTGCTTTACAACCATTCCCCATTTTTCGGTAGCCGTTTGCACGCGATTATGTTTTTTGTTTTAACTGTTCACGCGCAAGTGCAACGTCCAACGATTTACTTGTTAGTTGCTCCTCCATAGGTATATTAATTAGTTAATATTTTGTGAGTAACATATATCAGACACTAAACTTAGTAAATGTAAGTACAGATTTTGAGTCAGTGTGCCAGTAGTTTTTAAAATCCAAATGTCATTACTATTGAATATATATTTAAATCAATTATTATAAGGTAGAGAATAATAAGGAAGGTTTAGCATGGCCGGTGGTTTTGTAACAATCATGCTTTTAACATTGGTTCTATTTATAGAACAAATAAATGATTCTTCAAAATTACATTTGAAAATTTCGACTCTATATTTTTACTCTAACTACTTTTCCTATAGTATTTTCTAAAATTTAGACTTGTACATTGTTTAGAACTGTTGATTTACTTCACTTGATGTGTTTTATCGTAATAGTGAGACTAGATACTTATTGTCCTTAATCATTTAGATTTGTTTATTGAAGTTTGTCAAATTAACTTCATGAAATAATTTTGAATGTCATGGTCAAATAATCTATCTTAGACATAGGTGAATGCCAATAGTTATGCCACTCATTAGCACCCACATTATGTATTTTTATATAATTACTCTAACTACATATTAACCCGTGCGTTGTTCGGTAGTATTTCATATATTAGTGAGTATAAAATAATAATAATATGAAATTCAAAAGTAATATTATTTTTGTTTTAGAGTTTATGTGCCTAAAGGTCAATATATTTTTGAATAATTATATATAAATTAGGTATGCTTTAGCACAAAAACAAAAGGTAAAATATTGTTGACTATTACAATCCATGTAAAGTATATTAAAATATAAAACTGTTTATAAGATTTTGCTACTTTGGATAAGCAATTCTTGTCTTTAATATTTTTTTTAAGTAGAACTGGTTTATTCAAGTTTTTTAGTTTCATTGAAGTGTTCCTCTAATAATATATTTTTGAAATAGTTATACATTTATTTATTGTTAAAAATGTACATTTAACTATAATATGTTTTTCATTATATATGGTTTATATTAGTTTTGAAACTTTAGATTTTATAAACTTATCTTACTCTATGGTATAAGCTGTATCATTCATTGATCTCCTATCGTATAACAACGTCTAGTTTCGGCATATTAATTACGATAAAGCCAGAAATTCTTTTCTCATTGTATATTGTTAAAGTTCATCCCAATTTATGGTTATGCCTTTTAAAGGTTATAAACTATATGTTAACTTCTATTGATACATGTCTGCTTTAACTCTTATGTAAAATGATAATGTTTCTGATAGTGTTCGAGAATTCCTCATATCACAAAATGCTTAAATATGAGAAATATGTTTTAGTCAAATGTATGTGATACCGGAAATATATACGTGATCAAACAATTCATGGGATTTTAGCTTGTTAAATTAAAATGTAGTCCGGCAGATATTAAATTGCATAATCTATATAAAATTTATTTAGGTTTTTAGCATTATATACTCAGGATAGCTCTTAGATTAGATTTCATAGTTTGAAACTCAGTCTGTATAGAAGAAATTTTCATTTATTCAAGCAAAGCAATCTTGAAATCCATAAACTGCAAGTTCTATTCAGTTTTCTTTCTAATAAATTACTTGCATTTGGAAGCTCAAACTAATTATTTTTGGATGTTTAAGGCATAGAAAGTTTCTAGTGAAATAGTTAAATTTAGTGAAATGGTTAGAAGTTATTTATTTCGAAATATATGATCTTTAAATAATATGCGCAATAATAGTTATATGTGGTCTTCAATAGAAGATGGATCACTCTGTATGTAGTCGAACTTGCATTATTCTGCTTTGAAGATATTGCATGGTTCGTTATTTTTTGTATCAATTAATGAAATGAAGTGTTTGATGATTAATTAGACCCTATAAGTGTACTGAGTGATAAATAGAAGTTGAAATTGCATAATGTATGCAATAATTGTACTTGGAATGGCAGATAAAAAGATTTGCGTTACATATATATTAGTGAAACTAAATAGAATACTTTAGATCAGAATTTTTGTGAGTTGTCAAATATTAGAGTATGTGGCATATACGAAGATGAGTCGTCGCAAATAGAGTTTCGAGTTAAATTTTACTATCTTATAATAGATATTGGATATAAAATGATAACTATTGATTAATATTAATTATTCTCTCTTTCTTTGAAAATGAACAACAATCCATTTCCCAAGTAATATTTGTAGAGTTCTTGATAATTATAGTCCAAATATTTATTCATAGTCAATTTAGGTTAAGTAAGTTTTCCCTAAACCTTGGAGTATAATGAGATTTCTCATTAAAATACAACCATTGTAATCAAACTCCTTTCCCTAAACTTTTGTATGAATTCCTTTTTTGAAAACTCAAAGGAACAAATTATTCCCTCATTTAACCATTACAATCTAATGCATATGAATATTAACATAGGTTATGGTAACCATTTAACACCAACGGGGATTATGAATCTTCATCTAATTAGTATTGAAATTGACTATATAACATTTATTTAAAATTGTTGATTCCGAGATATTTACTCTCTGTATGATAAAGCTTAAAACATAAACCTAGACATATTTCCAGTAAGCAACATGAGATGTTACAACATTTACACTAATGCTCTTTTGTTAGGCATGATTGATTATTTCTAGTAATAAGACCATCACATTCACTGCTTTGAGAAACATACGCTCTCATCGAGCAACATCTAAATATTTTTATTTGCTAAATAAATTAATGGAATAATGTATCATAACTCCAATTCATTTCTATTTCCCTTCAACTTTTTCTCACTCCGGAATTCGCCTTTTGTTTTTTTATATGTCTCCAATGTTATTTTTTAGAGTCTACACTTTATTAGAATATTTAATTTTCAAGTATCGACAATAAGTCCAATCTAGAATACCTAGGTTTGAAACCACTAATTAGAAAGTTACATTTTCTTCATCAACTATTATTGCCCTCTTTTAGATATGAACAGAGACGAAGGTAGACACGAAGATTTAGAAATTATTTTAAACATAAACATTGAGAGGTAATGACTCAATCAAATTGAGAATAGAGTCATCAAGTCGGTGACATGCAATGGTTGACTCATCGAACATCATCCAATCGAGCCTTCTATATAGAAATTAGGAATTGTTTGATGTTCTATTCCAAATTATGGATGAGGCTACAAAAAGCGACCTTTCAATTTTAGTGGGGTGGAGAGAGTAACACAAAATAAAATAAAATAAATTATTTCTTTTCATTTGTTTGTGTGCTTCCATGATAAAAGTATATACTTGTCACAATTTTCTCTTTGATTAAATAAACTCGTAACAGTGTATTGTATCATAAAAAAATACACACTCAATCTACACATTCATCTGCAAACTCTAGATTTTGATCAAGAGAAAAATAAAACCTATTACTAATCGCCTAATTATTATGTACACAAAATAGTTTTGCTATATCATAATAAGATAAAGCCACAACAAGAGAAAACTTGATAATTAAATCTCAAAAAGGGTGTAGGTTCCTACTCAATCCATTCATGTTGGTAAAGATCCCAAGTAAATGGTTCTTGTAAGGCAAAAATGATTTTCGTTTATTGCTATCTTTCTTCATTTTGTTCATCACATAAAACTTCTCGTGAGCCGATAATGTAGATTTATTTATATCATCCTTTCTCTTGATGGCGCTGAAGGATTCAATAAAACAAAAGCATCCTTATGGTCACTGTTACTTCGAAGGTTTAAGTTTTGTCGAAATCTCCACAAATTTGAGGACCCGGTAGAGTTACTTTTTTCGTAACACTCATTCGAAGCCTTCACCTCGACCATTGTCCTATTTTTCAGGGGCTCTTTATGAGGTTCTTTTGAAACACCACTCGATCTCGAGTTTGAATTTTCAGACATCTCAACAAAAATCTTCTTTAACGGTGGTCTAAGATGTGATGCATCATTATTTGGTGCATTCAATAAGATAATAGAATTGTCAAAATTAAGGAGTGTTGGTCGTATTTTTCCATTTTCAAATATCTCATCCGCAAATATAGACGTTCCTTGGACATCGGTGCATGCAAAACTAAAATCTCGCTCCTCAAAATTTTCTTCGACATTGTTGTGTGTTTGATTTTTTGTACAATAATATGTATCAAGTTTGTCTGGAATGGGAACAAAGCCACTAAAATCTAGAAAATCGTCGTTGGGAATTTCTTGTTTGCTGCAACAATATGTACCAAGTTTATCTTGCGTGGGACCAAAGCCTTCAAATTCAATAAAAGGGTGAGGCATACGTAGAATTGATAGCGCCTGCACTCTTAACATTTCAATATTTGGAGATGTTTTATGCATTTTGTTGCAGTAGTAAGATTAAAATATGCAGCGAGGTTAATTGAATGTTGGAAGTGATTGTAATATGAGATATATTTATATATATAAATCAAAATAGAAGGTTAGATTTCCTTGGTTAAATGGAAATCGGTTCGCTAAGAGATTTTGGAAAGTTATTAACACATGGAAGGTGTGAAAAAGTGTTCAGAAATGGGTAATTGTTTGTGTTATACCTGATCTTTTGTTTCTTATAAATATTAAACAAAAGGATTTGTATTATATTTTGTTAATATGGAAATTACATTTGCTTTACAACCATTCCCCATTTTTCGGTAGCCGTTTGCACGCGATTATGTTTTTTGTTTTAACTGTTCACGCGCAAGTGCAACGTCCAACGATTCACTTGTTAGTTGCTCCTCATTAGGTATATTAATTAGTTAATATTTTATTGTGAGTAACTATATACAGACACTAAAATTATAATTGTAAGTAAAATTTTGAGTTCAGTGTGCAATAGTTTAAATCCAAAATTGTCATTACTATTGAATATATATTTAATAATTATTATAAAGGTAAGAATAAATAAGAAGTTTAGCATGCCGGTGGGTTGTAACAACTCATGCTTTTAACATTGTATATTTATAAACAAAATAAATAGATTCTTCAAATTACAATTTGAAAATTCGAATCTATATTTTACTCTAACTACTTTTCCTATAATTTCTAAAATTTAGACTTGTACATTTTAGAAATTGATTTACTTCACTTGATGTGTTTTATTAACTATAACATGTTAGTTTTTTTTAAATCATTTTACTTGTTTATTTGAAGTTTGTCAAATATAAAATAAATAATAAAGAATTCAATGGTAAATAATTAGTCTTAACATAGTTTCTCAAAAGTTAATCCACTCATTAGCACCCACATTATGTATTTTTATATAATTACTCTAACTACATATTAACCCGTGCGTTGTGTGGTAGTATTTCATATATTAGTGAGTATAAAATAATATAATAATATGAAATTCAAAAGTAATATTATTTTTGTTTTAGAGTTTATGTGCCTAAAGGTCAATATATTTTTGAATAATTATATATAAATTAGGTATGCTTTAGCACAAAAACAAAAGGTAAAATATTGTTGACTATTACAATCCATGTAAAGTATATTAAAATATAAAACTGTTTATAAGATTTTGCTACTTTGGATAAGCAATTCTTGTCTTTAATATTTTTTTTAAGTAGAACTGGTTTATTCAAGTTTTTTAGTTTCATTGAAGTGTTCCTCTAATAATATATTTTTGAAATAGTTATACATTTATTTATTGTTAAAAATGTACATTTAACTATAATATGTTTTTCATTATATATGGTTTATATTAGTTTTGAAACTTTAGATTTTATAAACTTATCTACTTTTTTATATTTTTAATTTTTTATATTCATCGTAAATCTGTCAATTTCATTGTCAATATAAGCGTACACTGAATGGTATTGTGTGTCTAACATTTTATTATAACATTTATTCGTGAATGGTAGTTTGATAAAAACAAAGTTCATAATAACCTTGAAAATATTAAAACAATTCTTTACCGTGAAAATATAGGTTATATATATAAGGAAGGAACACTGAAAAGCAAAATAAAAATTTCTTAATGTTCAAAAACCTTAAATAATAATAATGTTTTTTATATAATAAAAATGTTAGTTACACAAAATTGTCAAACAAAATAAAAATTAAATACAAAATGTAACAAAATTCTATCGTTATAGTACTTTGGAAGGAGAACGGTTTCAATTATTTTAACTATCGTTTCGTCTAAAATAATTAGAATGTGAAATTAAATTTTCAAATAATAGTCATGAATTTTCAATATTGAATAGCAAAAATTTACATACAAGAAAAATTTGTGGATGTTTAAGGCATAGAAAGTTTCTAGTGAAATAGTTAAATTTAGTGAAATGGTTAGAAGTTATTTATTTCGAAATATATGATCTTTAAATAATATGCGCAATAATAGTTATATGTGGTCTTCAATAGAAGATGGATCACTCTGTATGTAGTCGAACTTGCATTATTCTGCTTTGAAGATATTGCATGGTTCGTTATTTTTTGTATCAATTAATGAAATGAAGTGTTTGATGATTAATTAGACCCTATAAGTGTACTGAGTGATAAATAGAAGTTGAAATTGCATAATGTATGCAATAATTGTACTTGGAATGGCAGATAAAAAGATTTGCGTTACATATATATTAGTGAAACTAAATAGAATACTTTAGATCAGAATTTTTGTGAGTTGTCAAATATTAGAGTATGTGGCATATACGAAGATGAGTCGTCGCAAATAGAGTTTCGAGTTAAATTTTACTATCTTATAATAGATATTGGATATAAAATGATAACTATTGATTAATATTAATTATTCTCTCTTTCTTTGAAAATGAACAACAATCCATTTCCCAAGTAATATTTGTAGAGTTCTTGATAATTATAGTCCAAATATTTATTCATAGTCAATTTAGGTTAAGTAAGTTTTCCCTAAACCTTGGAGTATAATGAGATTTCTCATTAAAATACAACCATTGTAATCAAACTCCTTTCCCTAAACTTTTGTATGAATTCCTTTTTTGAAAACTCAAAGGAACAAATTATTCCCTCATTTAACCATTACAATCTAATGCATATGAATATTAACATAGGTTATGGTAACCATGCTTAACACCCAACGGGGGATTATTGAACCATCTTTCATCCTAATTTAGTAATTGAAAATTGACTATATAACATTTTATGTTAAAAATTGGTTGATTCCGAGATATTTACTCTCTGTGATGATTGAAAGCTTAAAACATAAGACCTAGTACATATCTTCCAGTAAGCAAACCATGAGATGTACAACATTTCACCATAAGATGCTCTTTGTGGTGATTGTTTTCCTGATTAAATATAGACGATCACATCTCACGCTGTTGAGAAACATTACGTAATCATCGAGAAAATAAATCTAAATATTTTTATTTGCTTAATAAAGATTAATGAAAATTAATTATATAAACTCAATTTTTCATTTTCCCTTCAAACTTTTCTCACTCCGAATTCGCTTTTTGTTTTTTTATGTCATCAATTTTATTTTTATTAGAAGTCTCTTTAATTAGAATAATTTAACTTTTAATATGCGAAATAAGTCATCCTAGAAACACTAGTTGAAACCAATAATATTAGAAAAGTTACATTTTCTTTCATCCACATTTATTTGTCCTCTTTTGGATATGAACAGAGACGAAGGTAGACACGAAGAATTTTCGGAAATTATTTTAAACATAACCATTGAGAGGTAATGACTCAATCAATGAGAATAGAGTCATTTCAGTCGGTGACATGCAATGGTGACTCATCGAACATATCATCCAATCGACCTTTCTATATAGAAATTAGAATTGTTTGATGTTCTATTCCAAATTATGGATGAGGCTACAAAAAGCGACCTTCAATTTTAAGTGGGGTGAGAGAGTAACACAAATAAAATAAAATAATTATGTTCTTTTCAATTTGTTTTGTGTGCTTCCATGATAAAGTATTATACTTGTCACAATTTTCTCTTGATTAAATAAAACTCGTAACAGTACATTGTATCATAAAAAAAAAGATTACACACTCATCTACACATTCATCTGCTAAACTCTCAGATTTTGATAAGAGAAAAATTAAAACCTATTACTAATCGCCTACATTATTATGTACACAAAATAGTTTTGCTATATCATTAATAAGATAAAGCCACAACAAGAGAAAACTTGATAATTAAATCTCAAAAAGGGTGTAGGTTCCTACTCCAATCCATTCATGTTGGTTAAAGATCCCAAGTAAATGGTGCTAAGGCAAAAATGGATTATCGTTTAATTGCTATCTTTCTTCATTTTGTTCATCACATAAAACTTCTCGTGAGCCGATAATGTAGATTTTATTTTATATCATCCCTTTCTCTTTTTGACAACGATGTTTCTACCTTTGGTTGTTGGTCCTTTGATGGCGCTGAAGGATTCAATAAAACAAAAAAGCATCCTTATGGTCCACTGTTACTTCGAAGGTTTAAGTTTGTGTCGAAATCTCCACAAATTTGAGGACCCGGTAGAGTTACTTTTTTCGTAACATCATTCGAAGCCTTCACCTCGACCACTGTCCATTTTTCAGGGGCTCTTGTATGAGGTTCTTTTGAAACACCACTCGATCTCGAGTTTGAATTTTTCGACATCTCAACAAAAATCTTCTTTAACGGTGGTCTAAGATGTGATGCATCATTATTTGGTGCATTCAATAAGATAATAGAATGTCAAAATTAAGGAGTGTTGGTCGTATTTTTCCATTTTCAAATATCTCATTCCGAAATATAGACGTTCCTTGGACATCGGTGCATGCAAAACTAAAATCTTGCCTCTAACAAAATTTTCTTCACATTGTTGTGTGTTCTGATTTTTTGTCAATAATATGTATCAGTTTGTCTGGAATGGGAACAAAAGCCACTAAAATTCTAGAAAATCGTCGTCGTGGAATTTTCTTGTTTGCTGCAACATATGCTACCAAGTTTATCTTGCGTGGGGACCAAAGCCTTCAAATTTCATAAAAGGGTGAGGCATACATAGAATTGATAGCGCCTGCACTCTTAACATTTCAATATTTGGAGATGTTTTATGCATTTTGTTGCAGTTGTAAGATTAAAATATGCAGCCGACGGTTAATTGGAATGTTGGAAGTGATTGTATATGGATATATTTATATATATACATCAAATAGAAGGTTAGATTTCCTGGTTAAATGGAAATCGGTTCGCTAAGAGATTTTGGAAAGTTATTAACACATGGAAGGTGTGAATAAAGTGTTCAGAAATGGGTAAGTTGTTTGTAGTTATAGATCTTTGTTCTTATAAATATTAACAAAAGGATTGAGATATTTTGTAATAAATGGAAATTACATTTGCATTACAACCATTACCCCATTTTTCCGGTAAGCCGTTGCACGCGATATGTTTTTTGTTTTAACCTGTTCAGCAAGTGCAACGTCCAACGATTACTTGTAGGTTGATCCTCATTAGGTATATTAACTTAGTTATAATTTTATTGTGAGTAAACTATATACAGACACTAAAATTATAATTGTAAGTAAAATTTGAGTTCAGATGTGCAATAGTTTAAATCCAAAATTGTCATTACTAATTGAATATAATATTTAATAATTATTAATAAAGGTAAGAATAAATAAGAAGTTTAGCATGCCGGGTGGGTTGTAAAATCAACTCATGCTTTTAACATTGCTATATTTATAAACAAAAATAAATAGATTCTTCAAATTTTACATTTGAAAATTCGAATCTATATTTTATATCAACTACTTTCTATAATTCTAAATAGACTATGTACATTTTAGAAATTGAATTTACTCTCACTTATTGTTTTATACTATAACAGTAGTTTTTTTTAATGGATTTTATGTTTTTTGAAGTTTGCAAAATAATAAAATAAATAATAAAAGAATTCCAATGTAAAATTAGTCTTAACATTAGTTTCTCAAAAGATAATCCACTCATTAGCACCCACATTATGTATTTTTATATAATTACTCTAACTAACATATAACACCGTGCGTTGTGTGGTAGTATTCGATATAATTAGTGAGTATAAAATAATAATAACTAATAAATAATATGAAATTCAAAATGTTTAATGATTTATTTTGTTTTAGAGTTTATGTGCTTAAAGTTCCAATATATTTTTGAATATTATATATAATTTAGTACTGCTCTAGCACAAAACAAAAGGTAAAATATTGTTGACTATTACAATCCATGTAAAGCTATATTAAAAATATAAAACTGTGTTATAAGATTTTGTACTTTGGATAAGCAATTCTTGTCTTTAATATTTTTTTAAGTAGAACTAAGTTTATTCAAGTGTTTTAGTTTCATGGAAAGTCGTTCTCTAATAATATATTTTTGAAATAGTATTAATTATTTATTGTTAAAATGTACATTTAACTAAATATGTTTTCATTATTATATGGTTTATATTAGTTTGAAACTTTAATTTTATAACTTATCTTCTTTTTATATTATTTTATTTTTTATATTCATCGTAATCTGTCATTTGTAATTGTCAATATAAAGCGATACATGAATGTCTTGTGTGTCTAACTTTAATAAATATAACATTTATTCGTGAATTGTAGTTTGATTAAAAAACAAAGTTGCATATAACCTTGAAATATTAAAACAATTGCTTATACGTGAAATAGGTTATAGATAAAGAAGGACCACTGAAAAGCAAAATAAAAATTTCTTATGTTCCAAAACCTTAATAAAATAATAATGTTTTTATATAATAAAATGTTAGGTACACAAAAATTGTCAAACAAATAAAATTTAAATACAAGCAATGTAACAAAAATCTATCGTTATAGTACTTTGAAGGAGAACGGTTTTTTCAATTATATTAACTATCTTTCGTCTAAAATAATTAGAATGTGAAATTAATTTCAAATAACTGTCAGAATTCTTCAAATATGTAAATAGCAAAAATTTTACATACAAGAAAAATTGTGGATGTTTAAGGCATAAGGAAAGTTTCTAGTGAAATAGCTTCAAATTTAGTGAAATGGTAAGAAGTTTTTATTTCGAAATATATGATCTTAATATATGCGCGAATAATAGTTATATGTGGTCTTCAATTAGAAGATGGATCACTCTGTATGTAGTCGAACTTGCATTATTCTGCTTTGACTATTGCATGTTCGTTATTTTGTGTATAATTAATGATGAAGTGTTTGATGATTAATTAGAACCATATAAGTGTACTGAGTATGATAATAGAAGTTGAATTGCATAATGTATGGCACTAATTGTACTTGAAATGGCAGATAAAAAGATTTGCAGTTACATATATATTAGTGAAACTAATAGATACTTTAGATCAGAATTTTTGTGAGTTGTTCAAATATTATGAGTATGTGGCTATACGAAGATGAGTCGTGGCACGCAAATAGAGTTCGAGTTAAATCTTTACTATCTTAGTAATAGATATTGGATATAATGATAACTATTGATTAATATTAATTATTCTCCTTTCTTTGAAAATGAACAACAATCATTTCCAAGAATATTTGTTGAGTTCTTGATAATTATAGTCCAATATTATTATTCATAGTATTCATTTAGGTTAAGTAATTTTCCTAAACCTTGGAGTATAATCGAGATTTCTCATTAAAATACAACGCATTGTAATCAAACTACCTTTCCTATAAACTTTTGTATGAATTCCCTTTTTGTGAAAACTCAAAGAGAACAAATTATTCCCTCATTTAAACCATTACAATCTAATGCATATGAATTATTAACAATAGGTTATGGAACCATATTTAACACCAACGGGGATTATGAATCTTCAATTCTAATTTAGTATTGAAATTGACTATATAACCATTCTATTTAAAATTGTTGATTCCGAGATATTACTCCTCTGTATGATAAAGCTTAAACATAAACCTAGACATATTCAGTAAGCAACATGAGATGTTACAACATTTACACTAATGCTCTTGTTGGTGATTTTTCCTAGTAAATAAGACATCACATCTCACGTGTTGAGAAACATAGTAATCATCGAGAAAATAATCTAAATATTTTTATTTGCTTATAATAAATTAATGAAAATAATTATATAAACTCCAATTTTCTATTTCCCTTCAACTTTTCTCCAGTCCGAATCTCCTTTGTTTTTATGTCTCCAATTTTATTTTATTAGATCTCTTTAATTAGAAATAATTTAACTTTTTAATATCCAAATAAGTCCATCTAGAAACCTAGGTTGAACCATTAATTAAGAAAAGTTACATTTTCTTCATCCACTATTATTGTCCTCTTTTGGATATGAACAGAGACGAAGGTAGACACGAAGATTTAGAAATTATTTTAAACATAAACATTGAGAGGTAATGACTCAATCAAATTGAGAATAGAGTCATCAAGTCGGTGACATGCAATGGTTGACTCATCGAACATCATCCAATCGAGCCTTCTATATAGAAATTAGGAATTGTTTGATGTTCTATTCCAAATTATGGATGAGGCTACAAAAAGCGACCTTTCAATTTTAGTGGGGTGGAGAGAGTAACACAAAATAAAATAAAATAAATTATTTCTTTTCATTTGTTTGTCATTTCCATGATAAAAGTATATACTTGTCACATTTCTCTTTGATTAAATAACTCGTAACAGTTGATTGTATCATTAAAAAATACACACTCAATCTACACATCATCTGCAAACTCTAGATTTTGATCAGAGAAAATAAACCTATTACTAATTCGCCTAATTTTATGTACACCAAGAATAGTTTGCTATATCATAATAAGATAAAGCCACACAGAGAAAACTTGATAATTAAATCTCAAAAGGTGTAGGTTTCCTACTCAATCCTTCCATGTTGGTTAAATATCCCAAGTAAATGGTGCTTGTAAGGCAAAAATGATTTTCGTTTTATTGCTATCTTTCTCATTTGTTCATCACATAAACTTCGTCGAGCCGATAATGTAGATTTATTTATATCATCTTTCTTCTTGTGACAACGATGGTTCTACCTTTGGTTTGTTGGGCTTTGATGGCGCTGAAGGATTCAATAAACAAAAGCATCTTATGGTCACTTGTTTATCGAACGTTTAAGTTTTGTCGAAATCTTCCACAATTTGAGGACCCGGTAGAGTTCACTTTGTTTCGTAACACATTCGAAGCCTCTCGCCTCGACCGATGTCCATTTTCAGGGGCTCTTATGAGTTTCTTTTGAAACACCAACTCGATCTCAGTTGAATTTTCAGACATCTCAACAAAAATTCTTCTTTAACGGTGGTCTAAGATGTGATGCATCATTATTGGTGCATTCAATAAGATAATGAATTGTCAAAATTAAGGATGTGGGTCAGTATTTTCCATTTCAATATATCTCATCCGCAAATATAGACGTTCCTTGGACATCGTGCATGCAAACTAAAATCTTCTCCTCAAAATTTCTTCGACATTGTTGTGTGTTGATTTTTCGTACAATAATATGTATCAAGTTTGTCTCTGAATGGACCAAAGCCACTAAAATCTAGAAATCGTCGTTGGGAATTCTTGTTTGCTACTGCAACAATATGTACCAAGTTTATCTTGCGTGGGACCAAAGCCTTCAATTCAATTAAAAGGTGTGAGCATACATAGAATTGATAGCGCCTGCACCTCTTAACATTCAATATTTGGAGATGTTTTATGATTTTGTTGCAGTTTAAGATTAAATATGCAGCGAGGTTAATTGAATGTTGGAGTGATTGTAATATGAGTCATATTATATATATAATCAAAATAGAAGTGTTAGATTTCCTTGGTTAAAAAATGGAATTCGATCGTTCGCTAAGAGATGTTTGGAAATTAGTTACACCACATGGAAAGTGTGAAAAAAGTGTTCAGAAATGCTAATTGTTTGTGTGTATCATACCTGATCTTTTGTTCTTATAAATATTAAACAAAGGATTTGTATTATATTTTGTTAATATGGAAATTACATTGCTTTACAACCATTCCCCATCTTTTTCGGTAGCCGTTTGCACCGATTATGTTTTTTTTAACTGTATCCACGCGCAAAGTGCAACGAATCCTTAAACGATGTCACTTGTTAGTTGCTCCGTCATTAGGTATAATTTAATTAGTTAATATTTTATTGATGAGTAACTATATAATGACACTAAAATTATAATTGTAAGTAAAATTTTTGAGTCAGTGTGCAATAGTTTAATCCAAAATGTACATTACTAATTGAATATATATTTAATAATTATTATAAACAGGTAAGACTAAATAGAAAGTTTAGCATGCCGGTGGAGTTGTAACAAAACTCATGCTTTTAAATTGTATATTTATAAACAAATAAATAGATTCTTCAAATTACAATTTGAAAATTCGAATCTATATATTTACTCTACACTACTTTTCCTATAATTTCTTAAAGATTTAGACTTGTAGCATTTTAGAAATTGATTTACTTCACTTGATGTGTTTTATATTACTATAACATGTTAGTTGTTTTTAAAATCATTTACTTGTTTATTTGAAGTATGTCAAATTATAAAATAATAATAAAGAATTCAATGGTAAAGCTAATGTAGTCTTAACATAGTATCTCAAAAGTTAATGCCCTCATTAGCACCCACATTAAGTGATATTGTTTCTATACATTACTCTTAACATACGATATTTAACATCCGTGCGTTGTGTTAGTATTGTCATATATTAGTGGAGTATAAATAATAAATAATAATAATAATCGTGGAAATTCAAACAGTAATATTATTTTTGTTTTAGAGTTTAATGTGCCTAAAGGTCCAATATATTTTTGAATAATTATATATAAATTAGGTATGCTTTAGCACAAAAACAAAAGGTAAAATATTGTTGACTATTACAATCCATGTAAAGTATATTAAAATATAAAACTGTTTATAAGATTTTGCTACTTTGGATAAGCAATTCTTGTCTTTAATATTTTTTTTAAGTAGAACTGGTTTATTCAAGTTTTTTAGTTTCATTGAAGTGTTCCTCTAATAATATATTTTTGAAATAGTTATACATTTATTTATTGTTAAAAATGTACATTTAACTATAATATGTTTTTCATTATATATGGTTTATATTAGTTTTGAAACTTTAGATTTTATAAACTTATCTACTTTTTTATATTTTTTATTTTTTATATTCATCGTAAATCTGTCAATTTCATTGTCAATATAAGCGTACACTGAATGGTATTGTGTGTCTAACATTTTATTATAACATTTATTCGTGAATGGTAGTTTGATAAAAACAAAGTTCATAATAACCTTGAAAATATTAAAACAATTCTTTACCGTGAAAATATAGGTTATATATATAAGGAAGAAACACTGAAAAGCAAAATAAAAATTTCTTAATGTTCAAAAACCTTAAATAATAATAATGTTTTTTATATAATAAAAATGTTAGTTACACAAAATTGTCAAACAAAATAAAAATTAAATACAAAATGTAACAAAATTCTATCGTTATAGTACTTTGGAAGGAGAACGGTTTCAATTATTTTAACTATCGTTTCGTCTAAAATAATTAGAATGTGAAATTAAATTTTCAAATAATAGTCATGAATTTTCAATATTGAATAGCAAAAATTTACATACAAGAAAAATTTGTGGATGTTTAAGGCATAGAAAGTTTCTAGTGAAATAGTTAAATTTAGTGAAATGGTTAGAAGTTATTTATTTCGAAATATATGATCTTTAAATAATATGCGCAATAATAGTTATATGTGGTCTTCAATAGAAGATGGATCACTCTGTATGTAGTCGAACTTGCATTATTCTGCTTTGAAGATATTGCATGGTTCGTTATTTTTTGTATCAATTAATGAAATGAAGTGTTTGATGATTAATTAGACCCTATAAGTGTACTGAGTGATAAATAGAAGTTGAAATTGCATAATGTATGCAATAATTGTACTTGGAATGGCAGATAAAAAGATTTGCGTTACATATATATTAGTGAAACTAAATAGAATACTTTAGATCAGAATTTTTGTGAGTTGT